>JAUOBX010039107.1:0-13822 GCA_032360705.1 Eupentacta quinquesemita
CATACTTTTCAAATATTTTCCGAGCCTCAAATCAGCCTCATCATCCGGTAATACACGTATGCTGTTACCCTTATCGTCGATGTAGCAGGCACTACGGTACTGTGAACGGTACTCGCCGGGGTGGAAATTGTCCGGGTGGATATTGTCCGGGGTGGCAATTATCCGGGTGGGAGTTGTCCGGGGTGGCAATTGTCCGGGTGGAAATTGTCCAGGGTTGCAATTGTCCGAGAGGGAGTTATCCGGGGTGCGAGTTTTCCGGGTGGAAATTGTCCGGTTGGGAGTCATCCGGGGGGAAACTGTCCGGGTGCCAGTTGACCGGGTGGAAGTTGTCCGGGTGCCAATTGTCCGGTCACGGATAAATTTATCAATTTTTACTTTTCCAAGTTGTAGATACTGGACCGAGAATCAATCCTAAGCAGTAGTGCATATCTGGATGATGCACACACGTCAGACAGGACAGGGACAGCGAACAAGGCAATGCATCTATGATATGTTCGCAATGTGAAAGAGGGGTCAATCAGTCAAAGCCTGAAACTTGCACTTTGCCCACCCGTCATTCTGAACAGTCAATGTTCAGTGTGGTGTTTGCTCGTGGTATTTGTCGTGTTTTGATAAAGCAATCGATGAACACTTCCAGGGAGTCTCCTTTTCCGGAAAACACCCTTGTATGGAAAACATTAAAACCCACCATTTTTCGCTGTCTTGTAAGTGAACTACAGTACGTTCGGGTGAGCATTAATGTATCTGAACTCTCTATAATTAAAGATGTGGAATCGTTCCAATTCCCCCACCCCCCTCGAATATCAGACGCTATCGTTTGCATGACACCACCGCAAAATGTATTACAATGTGTATCGGGACTGTATGCAATGGGCTTGTCACAAATGTTGTAAACTGTAATAGTTGATAATATTGTCATCGAGTCTTCTCTCCTCCTGCAAGGTCATTATGTTCATATAGGAGGCAAATTGGTCACGCATCACCGCGTGACGGGTCTGTTTGGAAACATATCGTCCCACACGATATCGACACGAATTTCACACTGACTTATCATGGTGACGATATAACCAATTCGATACCGACCAATATGCATCGCTGGGTGAAAGAGACGGTAATCACTCACATACAGCAACTTGTGAATTGCCTACTCGTCATTCTGAACAATCAGGGTGAAGGACCTTACTCAGGAATCCCACGTGGAACCAAACTCAGAACTCCCAGATGGCTGGCTCGACATTCTAAGGTCATAGGCGACCAGTCCACCATGCTGATTTATTCCGGAGAGATCCTATGTCAAGGTTTTCCATCTATTTATTAGCTGGTCCCCAACGTTGGGGATCCCAAACCGTGCATGCAATTACGACAGGATATAACGCGTGGAGCATTCTTGTCGTCATGTTTACTTCAGGTGACAGAAATAATATTCCCAGGAGAGCCACGATCAGTTCATCGGAAGAAATTATTGGAAATTCGAAAGACAGTTGTGACCTTAACAGCTGAAAGTATCGATATATAGAATATGATGATGATCTACTAATATGGAGATAAACTTCAATTTGACCTTGATAAACTTCATCAGTTCATTGACAAAAAGGCTAGCTAATAAGGGAAAGTGTCAAACTTTATTATGCTACTGGAGTAACTACCACATCTCCACATTTGGCACTCGTGGACGGTGTGGCCAGGCATAATTGGTACTCGTAGTCGTTATTTTACTCTCGTGACCGAAGAGTGGCATAGCTTCCCTTATTTATTCATTATTCACACCGTTTCAGTCTTACGTGATTAAATTTCCGACTACGGAATGAGAGTATATATCACATCTGACGATTGATCGAACTCGCTGACAGTAAACTTATACACTAAATAATGTATTCTTGTTATCGAAAAGTGAAGAATATATTATTATTTAAAAATTGCAGCCAAATCGTTCAATAGAAAATGCGTTGAATCCAACCTGAGAAGACTCCTTTGATGAAGGTGATTTCTATTTTTGATACATATGCATAGATAGACAGAGGGTAAACTGTGGGATTAACTCACGAGAAAGAGCCCCCGAAAGTGTTACGCTTTTCAAGATGTATCTTAACTAAGAACGTAGAAATAACACCTGATATTTAGGACGTCATCCTGTATGCGACCAAAATTGAGGTTCAGTAAGAGGGCATCATTGTACATATGAACATCGGAGCGTGTACGTGCTGTGGCCTGGCTCTATTTACAGCACAACAGAGGGCGTAACATCTGTGTAACTGAATAAAACGATGCATATATGTGTTCGAAAAGTGTGATTTTAACGTATCGAGGAAGAAAGTACAACTGACTTTATACAGGGTTCGGCCAGTGTTTCTAATCCAAGATTGAGTTTTGTCTAGTTCTGCTATTATGAGGTGTGAGGTTCGTACGTATCTCGGAAAAGTGATTTAAGAAAGATCTGATTAGCAACAAATACTGTAGACCTGGACAGTTATATTATAGAGTATTAACTTTCCACTGAACTACCAATTTTGTCACCTGAGAGTATTCATTCACATTTATGACTCTTGCGTAGAGTAATCGAAGAATTACGACTTAGTAACAGGGTTATACCTATGACAACGATACGCAAATAAGGGCGATACACTTTCGAAACTTTGACTACAATATTATTGAACTTCTCTATTCATGGAAAACCTCATCATGTAGGCCTACATAGGTCATGCAGCATTTTGGATGTATAAAATAAATGTTTGGTTTGTTTTCGTGTGAATGTAATCAGTCTCGCGAGCTGCTATAGATCACTTTGCGGCGACACAGACCTGGTGGTCACTGGCCTAAGCTAAGCATAACAGATATCACCATCGGATTCCGCCATTTCTCCTCCTCCACTTTATGTGTGCGGAAGTCGCTGCTCGTGGAAGGCAGCACTCCCATACATTGAATCGTGCACTTATCAGGGGATCTGGAATCTAACACTGACACTATTCGAGAACAGTAGATAATATACAGTTCTCCGACTGGTGCAGCGCTTCTGGTCAATTCAAACCCCGGTCGACTGGGTTTCCGGTGCGACGGTATGGGCAAGGCGCTTTATCTCCATTGCCTCGTCCTACCCCTGCGTCATCGGGAATCTGTGAGAGACTGGATACAATATGCGCCTATCGGCAGCAACTATACTATCCGGGATCGTCGGAGAGTGTGGCTGTTTCCTGCGACCAGGGTAACAGGTGTGAAGCGCCTTGAGCATGTCGTCGACGTGTTTAAAAAACAAAAAATATTTGTGCTCAATCCAAGCAAATGAAGAATACGAACAAAAAGTATATACCTAAACAATGGACATATAAACAGAACAGCGGGAAGAACAATATAAACATAGGAGCAACACCCATTAGGCCAAATAAATAACCCATTTTCAATAGTGTCCAACGAAAAGCAATGCACAGTCTAATGGATAAACATAAATACAGAAACGAATACCCCCCCCCTACCTCCACAATAATCACCCTACCCTGAACACCCTGCAAACACTAGAGCACTGTGATTATTTGTGGGCAAGATCAGATGAGACGTTCTTTAAGTTTGACCTTGAATGTATTAATTGAACTATTGGACCTGATATGGTTGGGAAGAGCATTCCAGCTATTACATAGTATTAATAATGAAATGAATAATATGTAATTGGCTAAAATAATGATTTAACAAAAGACACCAGGGTTCTTGTATTCCCCCAAATGACAGCTGCATACCAAATATCAGCTTGACATTGACTTGAGCAATGCGGACTCATCATGAACGTGCTCTGACTGACATCTGTTGACCTCGGTTGACAATAGGGCTCACGAACTAATCGCCAAGAACCTACACAATAAGTATGATTTCGTTCCATCCAGGAGGGGGAGACTTGTCGTCTTCACGAGCCAGGTGTCACATACACACACATATACACACTGTCATGACTGTTTCGTCAATGAATAATACAACTTACTCCCCACTCCAATAACAGCGGAAGCTGTACTCACCTTTCGTTTACCTTACTCGAGTGGGAAGGTTCAAGATCAATAGAACTGAGCACAAATTTGTCTACTCAAATCGCCGAAGGCAGGCCAACAAGTTCTAGTGGTGTGAATGACAACGTTCCCAAGCCTGGTATCCCTACTTGAATCTAACTTGCCCTGCTCGTTTGCGTGAATGGCGTTCGTTCTATGCGATATCACTGTGCCCACTCACAGCACACAATAGTACACTTGAGGACGAGACATATGCTAATAATATAACAAGACAGAATAGATCCGGTGGCCACGATCGATGCCTCTGGCAAAGGTCAGCACTTATTGAGTTGATCGAGATACCTTTGAACTGTGGAGATCTGAGAAGGCCGTACCATTACATTCTTGATAGACATAGGTTTCTTGAACATATCCAGGAATGCATGCCATTACTGCATGTACGTTAGTTCTGGCAACATTCAACTAACGTAGATATTTAACATTGCGTTAGGTTGCGTTGCGTTGCGGTGTATAGAACGGATTTTGTCACCATATCCCCAATATGGATGACGCACGTAAAATTATTTTGATACCGGAGCAATAAGTACAATTGCGTTGTATTTGCAGAGGTTTTGATGTCTGGCCACTCATGTACACTTGTGTCACTCCAAAGTTAGTCGACGGGTTATGGGTATTTTGAAGTGTAGTAATCCCTTGGAAGATATGTAACCATATATTGACCATCTGCACTTTGAGAAGTCAATGATATTTAGACTTGTTTGAACATTTGTCAGTTTGACGTCACCAAGTCCCTCATGTGAGAGGATATTACACTTCTATCATAAATTATAAGAATAATTGCTAATTATTGTCGTCTATTCGTTTATATATTTTGTTACATCATACCAAAAGAGGAACCAACATGTCATTTCCCATGAGTCCATGTAATCATCACTTTGATCTTTCCTTCTTTTTTCATTCCGGTACGTATATGTTATACGTTTGATGGCCAGTTTGCGGAGCGCTGGGCAGTCTTTCCATGAGGAATATAGGGGTAAAGGGGGATCGTTAGCAGTATCACAACTGTACAGTTATTCGATGAGCCATGCATAATTCGATATGAGAGACCTTTGTATATGCCCATAATATGCAATACGTCACGCACGGGTGTCCCAATTCACTGGAACGCGGTGTATTGTTCTCATTTTTTTTATTCGATTTAATGTTACGATATTGATGACATGTTATAGCATTTCGGCGTTAAACTAGTCTGTAGGGGCTAATTGTTGATATAATGGCAGTTGTAAATTCAATTTACCTGGGGTAATTGAAAAATAGTGACTAAATAGACTAATTATTGCAGATGATTTCAACTGGTATAATTCTGTACTGGTTTTGAGACTTTCAATGGAACTGTTCTTTATATTTATTTCACCTAACTCAACGTAAGATGGAATTATATTTGTGGAATTTGTTTGGTTTCGACGAATTTTGGGATATTTTTTTAGCTCCATGCGATTCGCATAGTGCTACCTAATTTATTTAAATAAAATCGCGAAAAATGATGTGGAGAGCATACTGTGACTGCGTTAAGAGGCGTGTTTTCAAATAAGTGTCCAGTCTAGACTTATCGTGAAGGAAATCAGATTGACCTGTTTACCTCAGATAAACGTTGACCTGACCCCAAAACAATCGGGTCCAGGTACGAATCATGAGGAGCCCGTGTATCACCTTCCCTAACAAATACTATAATAGAGGCTTTACAATGACAGAAGCCAATCAGGAAATACCCCCCGATACAGCACGCACCAGCGGGCCCTCCGATTTACCTAAAACTCCGGTTCACTGACGAGGGCCGAGAGAGTCTTTCGACTCTGTTCATAGACGGGCAGGGCGTCGCCCAGCCTGAGTTTAGCGCGACTCGCTCTCTCGAAAGGAGAAGACACAGAGACGCAGAGACAGTTTGCCTCGATAATCCACTGGGCTCAGCAGGACATCCTCACAAGACAGCGTAGTGTGACAGCGACTTCTGCAAACGCTGTTCCGCTCCGAAAAGGAAATGGTTAAAAGACATCACCAAGAAGCCCTCCAGGAAGCAGGAGCCAGGATCCACTAAAAGGCGCAGATACACTGTAAACAAATGTTTAGAAAGTGAGGTCAAATATGTGTTAAGCAATGTTATGTTCAGAATATGGATGGAAGGTGTTCGGAAATTTGACATACACTGTTCAGCATATGAACATGTTCACAAAGTGGGGTCAAAATTTGTTTAGCCTGAAAGTGTTCATTCAAATTGTGTTCTTCCAACTCTAAACACATTTTTCACAGTGTATGTTTTCAATCTGCCCCGTTGAGGTCAGCGACAACGGTTCTTCTCAGGGGCTACCTGAATCAAAGTTGCTGTCTACTTCGTTTTTTAATAAGGAGAATAATACGGCTCGTTTAGTAAAAGACAGCCAGCTGCATCAATTGCGAGCACAGAACGGCAACACTGAGAGGTGCATGCACCCCAAAATCCAAATATTATCTTCATCTTCCAGGTGGGATTGACTTATCATGTTCACGAGCCAAAATTAGCCATAATATTATTGTGAACACTTTTGCCATTTCCCGCAACAACTATCCCGGTGTACGGTAGAAACAATGGGATTCAAGTACTCCCCATGAGAAAGTGACATACCGAATTCCAACCCAATCAAAGTTGTCAGGACATATCGTGCTTACAAAGTTCTCAGACCTTGACCTCTGTTTACCATGGGAGTGACCTCCAGAAAAAAGGTTTCATGTATTTGTGAAGAGGAGTCTGCATACAAGTATGAGCTTGACCCTTGGTCGAGACTCCAGATACTTCAATCACAGCAGAGGTCATATTTACCTTTTGTGCATCATGTTCACACGCAGTGACCATTAATTTATCCACGGAAACGGTGCCGATGGCAAACCAGAGATTTGAGTGCATGAGTAGCAACGTAAATGACAACATTTCCCATTTTCAAGCCTCGTGTCCCTTCCCAAACCCAACTTGCTAAGCTTGTCATCGTGGGTAGCGCGCCTTGTAAGCGATACCGCTGTGCCAACTCTAGGGTACTAATATTGCACTTGATGACGAGACATACCCTAACAATTTTACGAGACACCGATATGAAGTGACCGCAAAACGAGCCTTCAGCAAAGGTCAAATTCCCTGGAGTTGATCTTGACTCTAATTCAAATGAAGAATACTTGAACGAGATATTTCTAAACTGGAGACATGTGCGCAAAGTATTCGCCGTACTATCAAACTTTGGGTGGGCTTTTTGTTATGTCGATCATCATAATAGGGACATCATGCCATAATTGTTAGTTGGAACTGACGACTGTAGTAAGTAGTTAAGGAGGAATAATAATAATAATAATAATAATAATAATAATAATAATAATAATAATAATATTAATATCTACTTTCTAATATAACGCTTTCCCACGTCAGTGACATACTCAAAGCGCTTCACAGATATTACGTTGATCATAGAAGTGGTACGCACTCTGACAATCCCGGAGGGTGTGATGCAGCAGCTAACTCAGCGCCGATTGTACTCAACTCCCTCACAGGTTCCCAATGAGCCTGGGTGGGACAGACAATAGAGCGTCTTGCCCAAAGACCCACCGGCTGTGATTTGAACCCGCAACCCTCGGATCAAGAGTCCAGTGCTATACCAACCGAGCAAATCTGATCTACCTGGCTACATCTAATGCTGTTTAATATAGCGTGTGTTATATCGGTTAACGTCCCAATACCATGAATGACGGACATGCAAAACACGGCATGGGCATACATGCAGCACTCATTTATCGTTATCGCAGTATGACTGCCACTATTGTCCTTTGATATATTATTTACGTTGAGTGTATATCAATTAACTCAATCGATAGTGCAGAAGGTTTGTATTTTGAAAAAAGGAGCCGTGTACTCACACGCATTTTTGTATACGTTTTATGCGTGTTTTTGCAAGGGAATTGTCAAGAAAGGAAATAACTCGCTCACTCGCAGACTGTATTTTCGGAACGACGTGGCAATACACTCCTACAAAATGAAGATGAACATTCACATCAAAAGAAGGAATTTTCACTAGGTATATGAGTATATTGTTAACCATTAACTCTGACTCAGTGCTGGGGAATTAAACACTATATATCGCCATCACTTCTGAAAGGCGCTCAAATATGGATCATGGTGTCAGCGTCTTGAGCCTAGTGGGTTCATTTGGGAAACATGAAAGTTGTATTAGTAAACACTTTCTGAAGACGTTTCAATGTGTTTCAAAAGTGATGAAAATAGTAATTTGAAGAGTGGTGTCACGATAAGTTTGGCAGCCAGTCTAACCGATGGGGAAATTTCCAGTGGAACTCACTGGACCCATGTTCCAATAATTGAGAGTATTGTTTTTTCGCGTTGGTTATGGGGAATTTCTAACGAGTTAGTGATAACTTGGCACAAGATCGTCGACAGGTTCTGTATGTTAAGCTGGATACGGCTACTGGAGTAAGCTTACTCCAGTAGCTTACTCCAGTAGCCGTCAAGCTAGCCGTGTTCTCCATACTAGTGCTTATGTAGAGGATATTCACACAAATATCAGTGGCGACAAAGTCACGCAGTCATGAATTACAAGAACGGAAAGTTTGAAACACACAGGCGAACAAAAATAACGGAGTGAACTCCCACCAACTGTGTTTTCTTAATTCTTCGAGAAATTCTTTCAACCTAAATTGTCTTCGTCACACGTTTCGGCATCTTCTCAGACCGACTAATCAACTTGTACATAGGTGAATAGCTATAAACTTAGTTGCAACCTGCACTGAATGAATATACACGAATATTCACAGATGACACCGACCTTGAAACAAAACTGTCGATTATACAATATATGTTCTATTTCGAAACTAATATGACTCACAGCAAATTACTGTGTTCATTGATTTATTTTCAAGATATGAGATAGCAATTATAGATGAAATCTACATATTTGAGAAGTGGAGTGAATCCGTAATAAATCGGACTGCAGTATATATGTTTTACTTCGAAATGACTCCACCCAATTAGACTGCTAACTTACAGATTACACCGACTTCGAAATAGTTCTGTCGATTGTTAGGTTGTTACAAAGTATGTTTCACTTTGAGGTAATGTATTCATTATTTAAAAAAATTATCAAGATATTAGATCTCAATAATGATAATCCTAATAGCCGCATTCAGAATGCTATTCATCCACTAAGTGAGTACCATAGCGTGTACAAGAAAATTATATTAAATCGACAATGTTCGCGAGCCTTATCGAAGATGGAGGGCGAGGTCCTGATGTGCCTCGGGAGATTGATGGTTTTGTCTCCGTTGAGTTTCAGATAGTTGGTGCACGGGTAGCCACGATTTGACATCCGTTGTGCATCGTCTAGATAGTGTGACCTCCATATTGCATTTTGAGGCGATCGATCAACACGGTGTTTAATAACCGTACTAAATGCTGAGCAGCCTGAGCTCATGCCTGGCAGTTCAGTAGCACCACTGCGACCGCTCCTTTGGAATCGATTTCAGATATCAGTTGTATGGTTACATATTCAAAGTATGGAATGAATCCGTAGTAAACGGGGCTATAAATCTTCATGTTTTCCTTCGAAGTGGCTCCACCTAATTGGACTGCTAACTTGTGAATAATTCCAGAGATGTATAGGATTGCCGTTCTTATTCCAACAACAAATGCATCCCAAGGAATGAAAATAACTAAACCATTCCTTATGGAAAATCTCCTGATTAACAGCAACATTTTATCCCATTTTAGTCTTGTCTCGCTCAATATCCTTTGGTTCTATAACCCAATAAAAACTGGAGTTCTCAGTGTAGCTTCAATTCCGAGGACTTCGACGATTTATATTTTTTCTCGCATCTCATTTATTGCAATGTCTCTTCGCTTCTGGACAAATAACAATTACTACATGAATGAGGTGAGTGAACATAAAAGAACATGATTCCTGAACTTACATAAATGTGAAAGAATTAGTTAATTATATAAATTAAATGAATTAAATTGCACACTACACAAAGATAAAATCTACAAATTCAAGAAGTGGAGTGAATCGGTACTGAACAGGGTTTCGAATCTATATGCTCTGAAGTGGCTTCGCCTAATTGGATTGCTAACTCGTTATGCTGTCCTAAGATGTCAGTTCCAAAAATTATAAAAATATCTAAACACAAATCACTCCTCCAAAACTGTTCTTGTTGAAAGTATACCTGTCCCGCAGATGAACAACAACAACAAAGAAGACTGGCGTTGTTAGTGTATTTTCAATATATTTTTTATGTGGGCCTAGTTACGTTGGATTTATTCATATGCAGGTAAATCCATTCCAACCTTTTTACTGAGATTATAGCCCTCAAATTTATCCGATAATTATTGTATTTCAGTTTTCTTGTGAAGTAACGCAAGTTGTGAGTTTACTCTATATACAGTCACATGCTCTCTGTATTGGGCGTATATAAAATACATTATCACGTTTTGTCGTTAAAAGTTATATCAGGTCGAATTCTTATCTTCTAAACGCTACCGATATGCTACAATTGAAGTGAAAAGAGCTTGGGAAACTGAAATCTCCGATCCTTGTCTAAAGGACTGAAAAAAACTGGTCGTTCGGTACATTGAAGTGACTTTCCTCTGATACGTGAAATATGAGAAATCATCCATTCAAGCAAATGTCACACATTCGGATAGGGTAGTCGATATCTGCAATATATAACCGGCCCAATATTTTGTTTTTTCAATAACTTTGCATTTGGAAAGCACATCGAAATATCGCAACACAAATGTAATTGTGATCATCAGTATGATTAGTTGTCAGACGTTAGGGTATCACTCACTTACTCAGCCTCATGACTGTGGAAGTCGTCGGGGGTCATGGGTCTAGAAGCTGTCATCTTGCTGATGATCTTGCTCCATGCTGGTCTGACAGTAGCCTTGGTGAGTAGATCTGGCATTGTCAGGCTCGTCCAATCTTTGACGTTGTCTGTCCAGCTCCTATTTTGTCGACCGCGCCTGCGCCCACCTTCGACGGTACCCTGGAGGATGGTCTTGGAAAGGCTGTTGTGTCTTGTGATGTGGCTGAACCGAGCCAGTGTTCGCCTTTTGATTGTAGCAAGTAACGGTATACTAAAATTGAATAACTTAAAAGTCAAACAATCATCGAGCATTGTCACTCCTATGCATTGTCACTCTTATCATTTGTGTTTCTCTTCTTCTTTTTTTATCCTACTGGAAAAGCGTCCCTTACGCGTACTCAAATTCAAGTAGCAGCTATTCCACTCACAATGAAGGTAAATTCTCGCGTTACTCCACTCACGACTACTCCTTGAGAACTTTTAATATATCTAAGCTCCTCCGCTGTATCTCCCATTTCTAATAATATTGTACTCGAGAAGTCACGGGATGGCAAGCTGCATCTTCAAGGAGCTGTGATTCTTACCAGCGAGTCAATACGATGGCCCTCGATTTTCTCGAGAGAATTACGGATTGATTCTCATTGTGTTAACAAGTGGGCTCTCATGTATATTTCAAGTGGACATTTTACTGTCTATCCGAGTAAGAAAGATTCAGCAAATATATCCAATGTCGGAGAGGAAAAATCACGTACAGCGACAATCCTTTGATCGCAATTAAAACAAGTGCACGCATGGAATGTTAGAAACAATTTAAACATCGTGCGTAGATATGTAAGCTCATAAATAACAACATATTCAGATGTTAGTTGACGATTTTATTCCAATACACGGGGAATTTGTTAGCCTCCATTCCACTCCACGCTAGAGTAAACTTTGCTATAAATTACATAGTAACTAACCACAACTGACAACTGAATTTGTTGCTAATGCTGCGATTGTATAGTAACGGGAATATAAAAAAATTAACAAACTGGTACATACGTACGACGACAAATATCGAGGGTTAAATAACAACGAATATTGAACGAATAAATAAATATTCCTCCACCATAATTACGCCAAACAAAGCATGTACACATTGAAGGAAATAGACTAATCGATGCTAACCCGTTTCCGAACGGCTCAGGTGTACATGTTGATAGATCCCTCGAGATGGGTTCCAAGTTATGCTTTTTTGTTTTGTTTAAAAAGACTAAAGATGCACAGAGAAACGCGCATCGTTTGGGTCGACTGTATGTGAACATCTCAAAAATTGAACAATTGATGTAGTGTTTTCGTTCTCCTATATCATGTGTTTTGGGAACACTAACTGTAATTATCAAACTGCACAACATTGGTATGAGTGGTATATTATCGGGTTATCAAAATCAGTATTCCCCAAGCGATGGATCTTTGGGGCATGATATTACTATATTACCTGAATGAGGTTCGCTGAACGATCTACGATCATATACCGCGGTACCTTAGAGAGAAACTGTAATTACTGGCCTGAAATCTCCGGAAACCGATTGAATGAGATTATTTTTCTTGCCCCTTTATTGAGCGAATCAATTATCTAGGTTGGGCGGGCACTCGCCTGGTGATAATCCCAATTTGGGCGATAATGAATGGTCAAATTTAGGGCGCACTATATAACACCACGGTGTTATTGTAATTGAGATCGTTAATCACATAACACCACCACAGTTAATTATGAAGAAACTCCCTTGCCACAAAGCACCATGATACTGTGCTAGACTGCCCCAAGTGATTATCCCCATTTGTATGAAGCGCGGATCAAATATAGGCTGTTGCAAATAACACAATGCACCTGATGACAATGATCTGTTGTAACGACAGTGAACCACTTCATCAGGATAAATAACAGTTAATTATATATAAAAAAACGTTTGCCTAAAAAGAATCACTATAATTTGCTAGGACGTGTAATAATGAGATATTCACTTTTTATGATATATTTTCCTTCCCAAAGTACGTGGCTTCCATAGGAACATCAACGACGTGCACCGGTTGTTTCTATCCCAGCGTCCATACAGTAAATTACACCACGATTCTACGATGCCCTTGTTACAAGATATCTCAAGTTATCAATCTGCATGTGAAATGTCAAGGCAGCACAAACACCGAGTTATATAGACATTGACATATTGTCCACAAAGTATTTCAGACGAACTTCATTTGGTGACCTCCTTCGACCTCATCTGACATTTTTTTCCCATTTTCCCCTGGAGACAAACTCTTGCGATGGCCAGATTTGTCATGGTGAGACAGAACACATGAGAGCATATGTGGAATGGTTCGCAAGCCATTGTTGTAACACAAGTAGGCCTACCATTAGTATTGGTCCTGACATGGGGAATATCCATGCCTACCGTTTTTCATCTCATTTTACTGGAACTCCTTCTAGGCCCAATTATTTTGATCCCCTGCATACATATATATTTAGATACATATTCATATCTTACATGTTCATGAATGCCCCACGGTCTTCATTTTCTTTTTTCTAATTAAAAGTACATGTAATGAAAATGTGTGCTATTGCATGTGACTGTACTTTTATAACAAATAAACAGGCATTATTACTCATAACACCCTCTATTCAGTTACTGACTACTAGCTACTCTTCTTGTATTGACACTATAGCAGGGAATTTCCTATCCGAAATACAAAGAGTTTGTTGTTACTTCATGAGGGTAATCATTTATAGGTCACTTGCAATTCCTCAAACTTTAAATCTTTAATTTGCCCTATTCGTGAGCTTTTAACATATATATATATATATTTCAAAATATGGCAAGGAACTACGCATTGCGGTGTTCTTGATTAACAATTACCACCATATATATTAGTACTATTATATAAGCATGTTCAGTTCCAGTGATGATTAA
>JAUOBX010039218.1:0-13821 GCA_032360705.1 Eupentacta quinquesemita
ACCCTGGGATCCTGAATTTTACCACCATTTGTGAATTTCATGTTAAACTAGTCTATTGAATTCTTGACAATTCAAGTCAGAGGAATCTATTCAGTCCTGACAGTGTGTGTGTGTGTGTGTACAGCATGCTTGGTCCGATGTGGCTGAAATTCAGTATGCAGCTTTTTATGAGAAACTTGTACAGGAACCCCATTTTGATTGGTGTGGGCGGCTGTTAATTTTTGGTGAACAATTTGTATTTTGGTCAATTTTGGCTTGTTATTTGAGGTCGATGCTGTCAAGGAATTGAGGCTTCTCAAGTTCTTGGCTTATATACCATATATAATGATGATAATATCTTGTTCTATATAACCCTTTACCATTATTACATGCTCAAAGCGCTTTACCATTATAACTCTGGTCATAGGAAGTGGTACGCACTCCAACAAACTCAGAGAGTATGTGACTGCAAATACAGTAACTCAGCACTGATTGTACTCCATCGCATCACAGGCTTCCAATTACACCTGGGTGGGACGAGGCAATGTAGATAAAGCACTTTGCCCGAGGATGATAATAATTCTCTCTGCTTTATAGCGGTCTCGAAGCGCTTTACAGATATTACTCCTGATCATTAGTGACTTGTCCATCTTAACCCCCCTTTAATGTGCGCATTTCTTTCTGTTCTTCCCTGATACACAGACACTGTGTATCACGTCGTCTTGTACCCTAGGGGACATAACAATAGGGCTGTTACATAGAGCGCACGCTACTAATTACCTCCCCTCACAAGTCACCTCACAAGGTTCCCAATAATGCCCGGGTGGGACGGGGCACCGGAGAAGCCAGCCGGTTGGGATTGGAACTCGCAACCTTCTGGTCGCAAGTCCAATGCTCTACCGACTGAGCTAATCCGATTCCCTCTATCTATTGAATGTTCGGCTAGGAGCGCCCTCGAGCGAGAGACTAGTCTTGTGTTAAGACGATTCCAGAACATTATTTCGTAATATATTCCCCTGATCTGTACGTAGAAAAAAATACACGTACATACATGCACTGAAACAACCGTCTTGTCCAAATTGTAAAGGTCGTCTTATGTATTCTATTGAAATAGCTCGATCTTGCTTCCAATATTGGAAGAAGCCAATCACGCCACAGAAAGCGAACACACCCTCAATTTGAATATTCATATTTTGTCCGTGAACGGTTGAACCATAACAACGAGCGACGTCTAGAATTGCCGTTTAGTGCTGGGCAATTCGAACAATTCCAACATACACAAAAGTATTCAGATACTCCCATTCAAAAATACAGCGGCTCTGGAAAAATGAATCTAGCTCCATTCTGATATTTTATCTGGATTTTGTCGGACAAACTGATATTGTAACCTCCGATATTCGAAAACCTTTTCGTTCGGGTACTAACTCGCGAATCTCGGAATAAAGCCACCCCGCGCAGCTCTCTGCAACGCACGATTCTTTATCACGGATGAAATAAGAGCTCCAATCGTGTGAACGGATTCATGCTATGCCATTCAATAAATTTACACTGAGATTTGTCCGTCTTAACTCCATTTGAACGAGCCTCGAAGTATTCACGAAAATTGATTCGTTTTACGTTTGGGTTTCATAGTTTTCACTCGATCCCAAGCTATCAGAATCATCATCGTAAATTCTACAAAATCTCGTTTGCGCCCATTGAGGCTGAGAAGAAAATATTGCATACGCCAATTACCTACACTAACATGCCCAACTATTCCTTTGCTCGTGAAATGAATAATTCAGTCGGCGATTTTCTCTAATTTTAGAACGTTTGTAGCCTACATTTCTCGATGAAGTATATCGACACCATCCACTTAGAAGAGACGAATTACGGTGAGTCTTCGATACGGTACCATAATTCTGAGAAAGCACGAAACTGAGGAGAGTTAAAATTTTAACTGGGTAGCCAGCCAGGCTCGAGTCGAACGAACCTCGGTCAGTGCAACTGTACTGTGACAGTGTAACTTAGGCTAGGCGATCTAGGCCTAGGCTAACTCTACTCCTGACTACCTCAGTACCCGAGTCCTAGGCCTAAGCTACTAAGTAGTACTAGTAAATCAGTGCCAGGTACACTGGCAGTATGTAAGTACTAGTTAGAACTAGTAGTAGTAGTACTGGCCTAGCCAGTACAGGAGTTCTAGTATGGTCAAAGTTCCAAAAAGATTTCTCGCCCAGGCCTAGCCTAGTCCAAACAGAAGAGCATTCCAAATCAGACAAGCGATCCCAAGCTTAGTGGTTGCGATTCCCACTCGGTGCAGTAAAAGTGTCGTCCAGTTTTCTGGGGTTCAATGAAGTTTCTGTTATCCCTCAATCATGGATGTTAACTTGTGTGAGAGTTGGCACGAAACTGGCCCTGGACTGCCAGCTTGGCTATATTATTCCGATAGGAAATCTGCCAAGTTCCGGCAAAGCAAAATTAATGAAAACACACGATTATCGAGCTATATCACTCCCCAAGCTCAGAAAGATTGTTTCAAGTACTCGCTCTATCCACATACCATCCCCCAGTGGACCACCTTCCACATGAGCCCAAATCCTCTCCAAGTGTGCGCTCCTTCTAGCAGCTCCTGAACAATTACATCTAACCTGGACAAAGGACCACACGTTAACAGTAACAGCCCACTGGGTGATTTCTCCGAGATCAACATTTAGACCTAGCGAAGACCTGAAAATGTAGGCTTCACCAAACCAAATGAAATGCTACAGTAAGCCTAAAATCCAACTAGTCCTAGGGCCCTGTGGATTGTCGTAACAATCATGTGTAATTCATTGTCAAATTGGAACACTCGTATGAACAAATTCAGGATTTCCGGGGTGGAAATAATCGGAGGTCATGGCCTCTGATACCATGGAAATTTCCCTTCCGTCGATACCATTTGGCTGCCAATGCCCACCTAGACCTACTGTAGACATGTGCAGGTGGGTGAACCACCCCAAACCATCCCTGCATTAGTTATGGATCTTCACCTTTAATAATTAGAAATATAAAATAAACCCTGTCAATTTGACCTCCAATGACCTTGATATGACCTTCATGTATGTATACAATGAAGCAACTGTAGTACACATCCACCAAGTTTCGATTCAATTCGACAAAGTCGAGGGAATCATATAAATTATGCAAATTTGACCTCTTATGACCTTGAAGTAACCCTCATGTTTTTCGGCACCAACTGTAATCCACATCCACCAAGTTTCGTTCAGATCGAACAAATCTAGAAAAATCGCATTTATTACGCAAAGCTTGACTTTTGGTGACCTTGAAACGGCCGTCATGTTTTTCGGCAGGAACTGTAGAAAACCATACAATTCTTCTGTTTTGGCTGTGATGTCCTCACAGTTTTATGACGTCGCCTCAAAGTAGGGGGAAAAATTGCCTCATTCTCCAAAAACCTAAATTCCAGTCCTGTAACTTATCACAATTTGATTTGAACCTGATGGAAGTTCTGCAGTGAGTCTCTGTGTTGATGAAGTATGTTGAAACTTTGCATTCGCTTCATTTTCCCACGCGTGCAACGGGGGTGACTCGAGGTGACTTGACTTGTGAAGAGGTGACTTGTGAAGAGTGATGAGTGCAGCAGGTGGCAGCAACTATTGGAGAGTCCCCCGGGGCTGCTGGGCAAATCATGCCATTGTCATGTCACATCAGCGGAGATTGCAACTTTTTCATCCGCAGGGCTGGTAAAATTGGGGAAATTGAAAAACACATTCTTGAAGTTTTTTTTCTCGGTGAATTTGCAATTTTGCCCAGCCCTGTAAACTTGTATGACAAAAAGAGACAGACACACCAAATTTCTGTAGTTTAGGAAGTTATTATTGGTCCTGTGTTATTTCAAAATAGTGAAAATAGATCTTAGACAACTCTCTACAAAAATTCTGAAGAAATAGGCTTAGATAGAATACAGGCATTGGTTATTTTGTGATGAATCAAAAAAAAAGAGAGGGCACATTTCATGTTGTTCACACTAGGGTTATTGCTCTTAGTGCGGACTATGAAATTTGTGGTTCAATCATGTTATTTGGGGATTCGTTACACATAAATAAACAACAATGTCATTAAATGAAATAAGTGTCACATCACATTCCATTCTTTTTCATGCACGCATCATGTTGAGTTTATGCAAACTGCACAGGAAAGGTAGGCCAACATAACATGACTCTGAATTACTGACTTAGTTTGAGCAATATTCCTGATTCAAACTAAGTTCTCAAAAGTCATTGAATACCTGAAATTTGAACAGAGCTGGAGAGTGCAGACAAATCATGTTAATTGGTCATAAATTACATCGCAGGCCTCGTAATCTTGTATCTATGATACTGTAACAGTACTCAACGGTGCGATGTTTGGCTGGAGGCACGGACAGGGAATAGGCACTCTACCAGATTAGGGGGAACAAAGTATCAAAATTATTGTTCTCGCATCTGATAATAGTGACACTGCAAGATTGTGGCACAGTTACCGGGAGACAGGGAAAAAATCCAATGCTGGACTACACACCATGGGCTGAAATACTGTAGCGAAAATATGTAACTAAACAATTTTGGTGACGAAAACTTTCATGTTGAAGCCCTACCTAAACATTTGCTTGCAAGCAATTTAAACAACAGCTTTTGGCAATGTTTGAAAAAAATTCTACCTCATATCACAGACTTGCATGACCCTGTATGAGGATCTCTGATCATTGGGTATTTTTCTCCAAATCTGTTGGCCTACACTCTACAGGTAGATGAATAAATGAGTACATGTACACGGTCCTATCTACACAACAATCTATATTCAGCTGAATACTCTGCAACTCGATATGAATTAACACACACATGTGTTGTACCATTAGTAGCCGATTGGTGTTATTGGAAAATATCAACTCGCAGTCTTCCAAAGTTCCAATTAGCATAACAGAACTCTATGGACTGAGCTAATCGGGTCCCTCATATTCCCCAGTCTCCTAAGGTATAATGAGTTCAGCATTTCTCTTGTACTTGATTTTTGTTTGTTGTTATGGGATATATCAACAATTAGAGAAAACAACAACAGCCAAATATTGGAAAATATGAACTTGCAATCTTCCGATTAGCATGAACTGTGCTAATTGGGTCTCCCATATTCTTCAGTCTCCTAAGTTATATAAATATATGGAATGAATTCAGCATTTCTCTTTCACTTAATTTTTGTTTATTTTCCATTCATTACAGACCTTTACCGCTTTTACGTGTGGTGTTCACCTATAGACAACCTTCAACATGGCTGCGAGCTCATACAAGGGGGAACTATTGCAGGAAGCCAAACAGTACGCTTTGCAGACATTGGGCCTCCGCGAGTTGAAACCTGAACAGAGCCAAGCCATTGACACTTGTATCAATAATTTTGACACTTTCATCAGTCTCCCAACTGGCTTTGGGAAAAGTGTAGTGTTTCAGTGTGTGCCGATCTGCCATGACTATTTGCGACAACATTCGCGGGACACGAATAGTGATAAATCACTGGCGATCGTCATATTGCCATTGAAGGCTCTAGCCAATGATCAAGTGAAGAGGGCTCAATCACTCGGGATCGAAGCTGCATCAGTCATACATGACATTTCCGATGAGGTTATGGACAACGCATGTCAAGGGAAATACTCGCTTCTCTTCACGAGCCCAGAAGTCCTACTGAGTCACAAGGGGAAAGAGCTTTTACAGTCAACATCAGTATACAGTCGTTTGTGTGGTTTGTTCATCGATGAGAGCCATTGTGTAGTTAAATGGTAAGCTATTCTCATTTTAATAGTTAAATTAGTAAAAATCGTAGCTCGATTGGTCCTGGTTATTCTGATGTGACAGGAAAAAGATAACACATCGACAAAATCACACCATTGTGCAGGTAATTCAAAATTACTCTCATAAATACGAATCCGGAAAAGATCATTACAAACTTATTGGAAACAAAATTATATACAAATTATCACAGAAATTCTAACTTTGATGGAACAATGTTCACTACCACAAACGCAAGTAGTAAGCGATATCCGTAAAAATTCACTTCCGAATTTCGATACACATATAACACATGTATATATAAGTATACTGTATGTAACAGAATTGTCTTTTTATGGGCATAACAGTTGCAATTCTTTTTGATAGAATCTGGCTATCAGTATAGTCTTTGTCTTTGCTGCAATACATAACCAGTGCGGCATTTGTTTTAGCCGAGTACTGTAGGTCCTCCTCAAGGCAATTATCCTGGTTTGCTAGGAGATTGCCCTTACCTATCTGTTGAAAGAGATGCAGCATGATGGGCATTCGTGATGTCCAAGAACCAGGGCAAAGCGGAAAAATGTAATCATTATATATGACATTTCCCGGGAACGGTTGTTTTGATCCATGGATGTGAATCAGTTCATCCAACATTGTAAACCACTGCTATCATTTTCATTGCAATACTGCTGGTCGACTGAGTCATCCCGGTTAGGCCCTCATTGGTGAGGGGGGGGGGGGCTCTTTCTTCCCTGGTCGTGCGACTCCGGCTTGCAGGAGGCTACCAGGATTTCCCAGCAGGTGTCTGCGTGTGCATTCGGGTGTGTCTGTTACTTCACAGTTCAGACAATACATTTCTTTGCGTGCAGAGAGGCGGATTAGCTCAGTCTGAGAGCTCCGGACTAATGATCAATAGATTGCGAGTTTGAACCTCAGCGAGTCCGGTTGGGCTTTTCCGCAGTGCTGTTGGACAATGCATGTCTCTCGATAGTCCCACGGTACCGGCGTTCAAAAAGGGTACCCTGTGAGGTGGCTTGTAATAATACAGTTGTGTGCGTTGCCTGTGCTTTGAGACCGCTGTAAAGCAGTGATAAGTATATAAGTATATAAGAACTGGTTATCATTATATTAATATTATGTCCCTGGTCATGGTAGACCCCACTGATGATCGACACATGGCAGCACTGATAGCCATGGTAATGAGTTGATAGTGATAATATCCAAGTGCTGAAGCAATTTCTGACAATCCCAGAGATCAAGTTGTTGCCAACTTGCCATTGAAGAATGAATGGAAAGGTTTCACTCTTATTCCTTGAAGGTCCCCATTTATTGAAGTTTCAGTGCTGCTAAGATGCAGATGGGAACAATCAAAAGAGCTTGCCAAATACTAGCTAATCCCCCAAAACCACACTTCATCTGAAAATGGCTTCTTGCATATTCATGTGATACTGGCCTACAGGCTACAGGTAGCTGACACATCGACGCAAGGAGGAATCACTCAGTGTCGCTACATAAAGTAATTTGAGTAGTAGTCTTAACAACCTTTTTTACTCTTCCAACAGGGGACAATCGTCAGGTGTAACAGGGGCATTCAGGAAGTTTTATGGACTGCTGGCAGAGCTGAGGAGCTTCATGAAGCTGCAAACACCAATAGCAGCAATGACCGCAACTGCAACACAGACTGTTCGAAGTGACATTATCGCATCCTTGGGTATGCAAAACGTGGTATTGATAACCTCGAATCCCGTGTTGAGCAACATAAAGCATGTTGTTGTCAACACAAAACGAATAGAGAGTGATGCCATCTTCAGCTGGTTGTGTGACGAGATCGCAGAAAGAGAGGAGAAAACTGAACGTGTGATCGTTTTTTGCCAGTCCAGGAAAGACTGCAGTGAGTTGTTCTCTTTTTTCAAGAGCAGACTTTCTCCCACTCTCCAAAAACACTTCAACATGTATCACACAAACACTGAAAGTGACATCCAAGCAGAAATTTGTGATGACTTTCGCGATCCTGTTGGATGTATCAGGGTATTGTTTTCGACGATCGCCTTCGGCCTTGGGGTCGATGTAAAAGGTGTGAACAATGTGATAATGTATGGCGCTCCCCAAGGGATCGATGACTACATCCAGCTAGCAGGGAGAGGAGGCAGGGATGGTTCGCAAAGCCTGTCAGTGACATTGAAGAGAACCAGGACTGGAAGATCCCTCTCCACTGCTATGAAAGAGTTTGTCAACACAACAGATTGCAGAAGTAAAGTGCTGGTTGATGCATTCCCTGGTGCCGCCAACCGACAGGGGATCAAGCTGCACGATTGTTGTGACAACTGTGCCCCAATGTGCCTTTGTTCAACAGAAACAGAGGCTTCATGCTGCAAACCCTCTCACATAGAAGAGCAGCTAATGAACCTGCAGAGGGAATCCGCACAGAAACTGCTCACCGTTTCTGTGACAGGTGAAGAGCACCAGTGCATTAAACAGGAGTTATTCCAGCTGCAGCAGCAACAGCTTCTATCACTCCATTCAGATCATATATACACCAGTGCTGATGTAGCTAGTGACATCCCAGCCTCGACAATTAATATGATACTTGATAACCTCCATCTGTCATCAACATTTTCCCAGTTTTGCATGAAGTATGTACTTCCAAATGTAGTCATCAGAAACCAAATTTGGGACATAGTCAATAAGTATCTGGGTGCTAAGTATGCATTGTCGCGAGTAGACACATTGTCAGCAGCTACAGGTGACGACGACCTTGGTGAGAGCAGTAGTGATGAGGACCTGGCTGATGAGGAACTGCTTCTAGCTGAAGAGGAGTACAGAGAGCCCCTCCTTAACAGTAGTGACAGTGAATGAGACTTGAAACCCATGTAATATTGCAAACTATATACGAACCACGAAAGTTGATTTAGGCACGGCCTCATCACACCATAACAATGGAGGTGATGGGTCAATTTTCCAATGACATTTTAATACCTCCACTCACTCTGCAGAGACACTGCTCAATGAAATTATTCAGATACATCACTAGTGTACCAGATTTATCCTAATGAATGAGGGTGTGAAATGGGATGCAATGCATTTCATGCATGTACAGCGATTTAGGGCATATATTTTTGGATAATGCACCTAGTAAGTTTTGCATAATGAAAATACTAATTTCCGGGGAGGTAGGTGATCAGTAATTACCTAGATGTACACTAATGGTACAAAATGTTAGAATCGTTCAATCATAGTTCTGTTATGCATTATGGTGAACTTAGAATACCACCTGGTAAGTGATTTCAGGCAATAATGATCGTAGACTGTCCTTACTGCATGCATGATATTTGGAATATAACGTGCCTATTACTATCCAAGATGGAAGAACAGTAGTCAATGGCCCACTCACTCACAGTATTTTTACTATCTGACACATACTGGAGGTGCTCGTATATTTTAAGCGTCGACCTTGATTTGGCATTTATACATGTAACCGAATATCTGACAGTGACCAGTGTCGTTAGTATACATTACCAATTTACCATGCTTTTGAAACTCATTGCATTGATGCGTTATGTTTGTAACACCCACATACACTGTATACTTGATTCACTCGGTGTTGTGCTTCTTGAAAACATGTTGTCTTGACAGAACTTTCAGTGTGTTTCGCATCCATCTGTGAAGATCAGTTATGTTGAGAACGCCGAGTGTGGATGTTGGGAAGCTGAGACGAGTTGCCATATGTCTTCCAGGCATGTGTTGGAAGAAGTTGCATCGCTTCATCTCAATGGCCAAAGCTACTACGTCTTTAGCTTCATCCCGTTTCACATGTTTCCCTGACTTTGGTCTCACGTTCTCCTGTCTGTCAATATCCTCCAACCGCTCGTGGAGTGCCTGTGCAAAGTGACTGACCCTGTTCACACTTTGTGGGGTTATTTTACCTCTTAGTGCCTTGCATTGCCCTTTGAAGACCCTGTTCTGGTGTTCAAGTTCTCTATCAACCTCAATGTTACCGTTGATCTTCCCTGTTGTGTTGACGAATCTGTTCCACACCAACTCGTAAGACAGCTGTGGTGAAAGGAAGCAGTGCACTTCAGCCAGTAGTCTGAGTGATTGGAAACTGTACTTCTGCTTTCCATTTGCCTTGAAATGTAACAAAAAGTATTTGTACATTCTCAGAAGTCGCTCTCCATCACCCATCCTCCTGGCATCGGCGAAATTCAGAGCAACCAGACACATACTAGTGGCACATCGAGCATAATTGAAGACGGAATCAGTGTCTGTGTCAACTGACACGGATGACTGGGGGGTTGTTGTAGCTGCTGAGAATGGATGCTTGGCACGTACATGTTTCTGCAGGCCATTCCTTGTCTTGTACACTTTGGGACACTGTGTGCAGTTGAACTGAGGAACACCATGCTGAACTTCACTCATGTGGGGAATGACACACTTGTCAATGATTTCATTCAACACTGTTCTGACATAGAGCGATCTGTCCTGATGGGTTGTCAGGTCGAAGTTGTTCCGGGTTGGCTCATCATCAACATTATCTATGCCAAAATACTCCATAGCTGCCGCTGTCACAAGAGATTTGGTGTAGGCTTCCAGCAGATCAGAAGCAGCGTTTATGTTCTTCATGGGGTCACTTGTTACGTTCCGAGCTTCCATGAAGTTCCTAGCGGCATAAAGAGTGACTTTGTCAGCACTGGATGAGGTGTCGTACAGGTTTTGCCAGATTACCTGGAAGGGGTAGAGAGGAATAGCATCAACAAACCAATTTGACTATACCACCTTCCATTATACCCTGCTGTCTGGAATATGGTACAATGTGGTGAGATTGCTGGGAACAAGCCTACAGCTAGGGCATCATGTTGGGAACTGTCCTTTGCATGGTGTCAAGCTGTTAATTGGATTAGCTCAGTCGGTAGAGCGTTGGACTCACGATCAGAAGGTTGCCAGTTTGATTCCAGGCTGGCTGGCTTTTGGGTGCCTCGTCCCACCCAGGCGTTCCTGGGAACCTTGTGAGGTGACTTGTAGATGGTAGTGCACGTCGCCTGTGCTTGCAATTATTGGGAAGTCCCCGGGGGGACACGGTGGATATTATATTATTATTAGGCTCAATCCTGCTCTCTTGTTCAGATACCAAACCCATCAATGTCATTGTATGGGTAAATGCTCACTCTCATCCTATGATCCTTCCTTGCGATTAGGCAGCAGGTATCTGGATGGTCACAGGAACCATTCTAATATTCACATAATCTGAGAGTTACAATTTCTCATTCTCAATTATTTTGTTGCAGATTATACCTTGCATCGAATTATCATAGCGGATGAAATTCGAATTGTGGTTTACATTATCTTAGTGCACAAATTCTAAGGTACAACTCAAATAAAACTTCACATGTCCTTCGAAAGATCGGTATGTAGTCCTACGAATACGAGCGAGAGACCTTGTCTGGCAGAGGTAATACTTGTTGTTGTGCCCTTATAATTATTAATATCACATCTATGAAGCGCCTTTCCCAGTAATTGACTTTGAGGCACTTCACAGCAAGTAACACTGCATTCCCATCCAGGATACATGTGGCAGCATGTAATGCAGGTCCACGTGTACACAAGTTGCACATGTGTAGAGAGAAACAATGGAGATGAAGAACCCTGCCCACGGCAGGGGAACTATCATTCTAATTGGAAAAGATTCGAACTCACAACTTTCTAATAAGCAGTCCAATGCTCCGATTAAAATGTGCCGGTCTGTTGTTTCTGGGTCATTAGACAGAAGCCCATTCAGTTATGAGCAACTTTGATGATTCAGTGTTGATAGCCACCAAGGTTTATCCTGGCAGCAACGTGTCTGCCCAGAGCCCCCAGACAGCATTTTACCACTCACTGAACCCTCATCCCTCGAATTGGCAGTCGTACAGGTTGACTCAACGCATATACAGTGGAATCTGCCCCAAGGGTCACTTTTTGTGATCACAAGAAAACAAATTGTGCCATTGCACAGCATGTGACCACTTTTGGCGAGCTCACCTACCTGTAAGAAGTTTGCATACGAGTGAAAGTCAGCAATCACCGGCGTCAGACCTTCCAGGCGTTGGCTCGGAGTTTTGCTGCTCCTCTATGCAACTACTCTCCCTTTCACAGGTAAGGAGGTCACCAGCACTTATGATGTCCATGGGGGTGTCGCTCTCATGACCGGGAACATACTTGTGCATATGATGCATGATGTTGTAGATCCCTTCTGATGTATTCTCGTTCTCCATCAGAACCCCCAGGTTAACCTGGAAAAAGTTATATGTGCAAACTATGGAAATGTTCCATCTCCCAGCGGACAGGATTGAAGTTCATTGATGAACAGCGTAGATGACCTCTGACCAAGTTTATCAGAAGTTGGTTGCTTCACTGTGAATAACAAACTTCAGGATCGTTCAACTGACACTATTTGACACACAAGATTCCCTGTGTCGTCAAATCTCATCTGACTGACTATTACATAGGTTGGGAATTGGTTGAACCCTGCCTCCATATCGTTGGAGCACTAGTTGAGTAGGCAGGTTATCGCCTGTGCTTGTGGATCCATGATCACAATCGCCATGGTTCCTCAAGTGATCATTATTTGGCTTCCTCAGCAGTGATGGAGGGCTCGAGACTGGTTTCGGTCTTGAGACAGATTTTGAAGGTCTCGGTCTCGGACACTGATTTTTTGCCAGCAAATATCACGCACACCAGCAAAATCGGACTGGCTGGACTCGGCTACATCACATAGCAACCAGATCTCTGTAGAAGCGACTAACATGCCTAATTTGAACGTGCTTGAGGCTTTCGTTTCCCATATAGCTGGCATCAAAAGGCTATTCTGTTCACCTGACCTGTACCAAAAACACGGTGCAACCATTAGTTGGAAAGGTTGGGGGTCAAAAGGTCCACCTGTTAGCAGTTGTGTGATCCAAGAAGGGGTCCAAATCAAACTAACATCATAGGAACCTCCAACAGACTTAATATACATGCTTTTCTTCCTCAAATTAGGGTGATCATGGTCAATCGTTTAGAAGCACACCACTGCCTACATGACTGACTGCATAAATTAGAAATGATCGAAACCACTTGTTGAAAGTGGGTCCTAATCATGCTACACACTACCACTATACAGGGGCCACTAAAAGGTTGGGGGTTAGGACCATACTCTGACTACCCAGTGACTGTGTCCTTGTCAGATCATAGGGGCTGGAAGGTGCAGCTTACTCGTCTCCACAAAGCACCTGGGCAGGTCAGAGCAATGGAGATGCTTTGCCTCACCATCTGGAAACTAAGCAGGGATCGAACCCACAACTTTCATTCACTCCCAAGTTGCTCTCACAACAGCATTCAGGAGCTCTACTGACTGGGTTACACTACCTACATGTAATCTCCCATCATGTCTTCCCTCAGTATATTAAAGGTATGCCACAGTACATGCATCTTATGTTATTTTATTAGCAATGGAAAAACATGCATAATGTATGAACATTAAATGTATATCATTATTATTAACAATAGAATTGGAAAAAAGTCCAGTAAAGTATTGCTCATATCCGATGCATATTGCTGGATTCGTACAGTCCATCACTAATAATATATTGGAATGTCATTACAAATGAGTAAATTTGTCATCAATGTGTCACTCCCAAAATCACAATGTTTCGATAGGCAAGATGCTTCACTGGTATGATTCAAATTTTACATTACTATGTGAATTATTCTTATTCTACATTGATTAGTACAAACATGCACCATGTATTCAAGTATGAAAATTAAATGTATCATTATTATCAACTACAGAATGGGAGAAAATCCAGCAAAGTATTGCACATATCCAACGCATATTGCTGTACTCTTACAGTCCATCACTAAGAATATATTGTCAAAATACAATGTCAAAAAGGAAATTCGTCATTAATGTGTCACTCCC
This sequence comes from Eupentacta quinquesemita, assembly GCA_032360705.1. NCBI lineage: Eukaryota > Metazoa > Echinodermata > Holothuroidea > Dendrochirotida > Sclerodactylidae > Eupentacta > Eupentacta quinquesemita. The sequence goes on from JAUOBX010039218.1 coordinate 13,687, forward strand.
AAAATCACAATGTTTTGATAGGCAAAATGCTTCACTGGTATGAATCAAATTTGATGTCACTATGTGAATTATTCTTATTCTACATTGATTAGTACAAACATGCACCATGTATTCAAGTATGAAAATTAAATGTAT
>JAUOBX010039329.1:0-13815 GCA_032360705.1 Eupentacta quinquesemita
ATAGAAAAAAGTCGTTGTGTTTTGTTCTACGGAGGGGAGGGGTACCCGATATTTTTGGGCTCTCCGCCGGTACACTAATACGTATGGATATTGCCACGGTGCTCGAATTTGAATGCAGTGCAACCCTAGACAAAGATTGTATACAAGGTTCAAATATAATTTTGTGTTTTTGTTTTATTCAACAGGCTGGTTAATGTGACATCATCGCTGCGTACGCTTGTGACGTCATTGGATGGGGAGTCAAGGCACTGCTGAACCCTGTCATAAACTTTCTGAAACAGACAAAATAAACTACCATAGAGACTTTCGAATCAGCTTACAACCACTCTTGCCTTTCAGCCATCGTCATGCTGAAAATAAATATGGGTGGCTTCTAAATGTTTCCCTCTGATGCGATAATGTGAACATGAGGTTCTGATCACCGCATCAAGAATCAGTCCTAGCTGGGGTAAAAAAGTTGATTGCAACCCATTCGTTTCTGAAGTACACACGCGTGAGATTTTACCACAGCCAGGTGGGAGGCTGAGATGAACCCTGGATGACCAGAACTACTTCTTTTGAAAAGCTTCCCCTCGACTTGGGCCCCGCCCATGTCATAAACTGGAAAGAGGGTGCGTAATTACAGTTCGTACTTTGCCCACTCTAAGTACAGACTGGCGTGAAATTTGAGATGCGGTAACGTAATGAATTAACTCTGGAATAATATTGGGATTCCAAATGTTTTGGATCCATGCTGCTGAGAGGTACCGCAGTATTTGCAGGAGCACTGTTCGCAGGAGTTCCATGGAAAATCCCACGAATGGTCTTACCCCCTGGAATGGGATGAATCCAATGAAATTGGGTGAATGATGATGATGAGGATGATGTCAATGATATACTATACTTCACTGGATACTATATATTAATGGTCGGAGCTTACATGGTAATTGCTGGTTCAATTGGCAAAACTTATAATTGAATTCGAAAAGATAATTGCAGCGAAGGAGAATAGTATTTTTAACTCAAACATGCACATTGAAGTAATTATTGTAACAAGTTGATACAGGGGTACAATAGCTGAAATTAATTCTCAACACCGCATCCTAGGATCTGAGATCTTTAGTAACAGAAAACAGTCACAGACGGAAGTGAATTGGGTTGTACAGTATTTTGTAATATCTGTGTTCGTTGCAGTATTTATTACCACTTTGTGTTGAATGCGAGTTACTCATCTATTGAATGTTTGGAAACTTGTTTCAGTTGCAGCTGAATTGTTATATTGTTATACTTTTTCTTGTACACACCATACGATAATGTGTAGATTATTTGTATTTGTGGACCTTCGCCCCAACCTCTGTGCTCCATGTTTTATATAACGAACATGTATATATTGATTGAAATGGAATTGATTCTTAACACAGCGTCCTGGGATCTGCGTTCTTCAGTAAAAGTAGTCACAGAAGGAAGTGACTGTGATTGTACAGTATTTCGTAATATGTATGTTTGTTGCAGCATTCACTACCACTTCGTGTTGAATGCAATTTGTTCATGAATCCAATGTTTTCTTAAACTTATTTTTCAGCTGAATTGTCATATTGATAATGTGTATATAATTCATAGTATCAGTAGGCATTAGCCCCAATTATGCATTCATCGTTTTATACATATCAAACATTTATGTAGCAGCCAAATGATAGAATTTTACTTATTATTAATTATTGTTCACATCTTCTCCAAGTGGAACATGGTTTTGTGTGTAGATTACTAGATGTTGTTGATACAGGTAGATTGGCCAAGTATCAGAGGTCTGTCAGTAACTGGATCGAAGTCAAAGTGCCCAAGAAAATCTTGCGAGCTAACAAGAGATTTTCAATAACCACTCTGTGGTCGCCATTAACCTCCGAGAGAGACCATGACCTTTGTAGACATTTCAATGTTGTCCGTGAGTGTTCAATGGAGTCTTTCCCGGCAACTCTTTGACAATATGCATTTATGTAAACGTGTATCATACAATGATTACTGATATATGGGCAACTCTCTTCATCATGGATGACCTTCACCCACAAGAACGTCTTTGAGACCTTCAAAGACGTTTCGATACAGTCATAACTGCTTCCACAATTCAGTGGCGTACATGTATTCGAGAGATGCAAAATAACCAGTTCATTTACGAGCCCCTCATTAGTTCACTTGTGACACGGTAAATTCGTAGATATTGTTGTGACAGGTAAATTAGCCAAATATCTGAGGACTGACAGTAACTGGACCCATGGGAAGAATACCCGTGAGAGGTATCACAGAGGCTAAGAGAAGGTTTCTAATAATCACTTCATGGACGACCTTGAACTTTCAAGACATTTACCAACACTGTCAGTGCTATCATGTTTCTGTGAGTCGAATATGTAATGTAGCCCCACATGAGACACGGTAATAAAATGTGGGTCGCAAATTGGTCAGCTTCCAGTGTGGCAGAAGCAGTATATACAGACGATGTATGATAGCAACGCTTATTTGCTGACTCTTCACTTGGGTAAGAGAAACAATTGAATGCGACCACACCTGGCCACCATGTCTATACACAGGCATGCCTGTTATGGACGAGGTCACTATAAAGCTCAGTGGTGAGCGGCACGTGTTCGCATGTGTCTTCAGAGGTGATGAGTTGGATGAGCATGAGCAACACCTAATAAAATATTGACATGCGTGATCAGGTGATAAAATAATGATATTGCAACGAAATCTCACACACTCTTGTAATCATTACTTTCACAACTATGCACAGGAATCGATATATATTGAAAACGTGACTGACACAGAAAGGAGAGCCGCATGGACATACTCGTGTGTTGATTCGTGGAGAAGAGTAGTCAAAGGCAGGCGTTTCTTTCAGGTTAGGCTGTCTGGAACAGTCAACGTGTACACCTACCTACCTGTATGGCCGTGTACGACTTGGAAGTATACGCACTATTTCCCAATAACCATTCACAACACCTCAGTACAACGTATGTGCTGTCATATCTCTCGGGAGCTTCGCCTCTTTCCGAATACATCTTACGGCGAACCATCCAAATAAAGAACAATTTCCAAGTAGCAGTCTCTAATGCACCTGTCATGATTGGCAGTACCCTCCTGGTTATCTGCGTTGTGTAACTCGCTGGCAGATTGGTGCTTTTGGGTGATATCGAGGAGAATATAACCACCAACCTCGGATTCAAATATAAGAACGCTTGACAGGCATCAAGAGGGGACATCTGAGACGCACGTAGTATACACGTATATACCATTTCATCATCACACGCACAAGACAACGTCATCGGGAACAGACAATTTTCCAGGCTCGTAGTACTGTTACTGCGCAATTTGAACTGTCATAACTTGTTAGAGAATGTTATGGAGCCAATCCACAAAGCAGGATTACCAAGCTGAATCATCCCTCTTTCCCCCAGTCTCCCGTGTATGGGGGTTGCGTTTCATCTCGAAACAATTGTAGATTCGCACTTCCTCGTGTCACTGACCTCATGAGGACACATTCTCCTCGAAGGAGGTGACATTTTTTAGTGTGGGATTAGTGAAGTTGGCAACTGGCAAATCCAGTCGAATTTGCAACAGAACGATTCACGAAGAACATGTACGACTAGTTGACACTGACTGGCGTGAATGACCTAAATTTGTTGAATGCGCCTTGTGGAAATAAACATGAGTTACTGTGCGATCGGTACGCAGGTCCAACGTTCCGCGACGACTGCGAGGTCTATCAATGCACGTGCACTGTTTATTCCTGTTCGACACTCCCTCCCTTGTTCCTGCACAGTTCGGAACAAGGGAGTCGAATACAGCCAAAGTGACTGCTCCGCACATTCTTGTCTCTCCTCGAAAGGTCGCAAGTCTGTTCAATAACACAAACAAGTATGCTTAGTTACGTTGATTGCAGGGGCGTCGATCCGTTTTGAGAAGTGGGGGGGGGGGAGGGTTAACAAAGTAGACTATCTAAGCGGAGCGCCACCACAGGTTGGCGCGGAGCGTACAAAGAAAATGTCAGCTTCTGATTCCCCCTAGATCGTCGGAAATGGCACAAAAAATTAACTGATTCCCACTAGTGTGCGAACATTCATGCCTTATACAGGTATACCATAAAGGAATGGGCTATGAGCAGAACATTTGGGGATTTTTCACTTCCCTCACCGATGTATTTCATATTTTGGGGAGGAGTGGCGGTGTGCATTGATGCCTGACTATCAAATAGTACCATAGTACATTGACTACCCATCTCTTATCATTTCCAATAAGCAAGTTCACTGTTATCATTGCGCGTGCTAAAAATGGCTAATACCAATTGAACGTTCGGGATAAGACAAAATTTCACACATTGACTTATCGTTACTGGGTATTTTCAAACTGCCATAACTACTTGGAAATTATGTAACTTCACCCAATCTTCGACTACGTTATTGTCCTCGGGTGTGGGGAAATATTAGAGAAGTTTCGAAAGATTGCCCTACCTCAGAACGAGCGATATTTCCATGACTCTTTACCCTGTTCGAGCAGTACGGTCCCCGCACGGACCGAGTGACCTTTGACACGGATCATTAGCAAACGGCGTGGAATGCAACCGTGAACAGGCTTATTCCAAAAAGCATATATGATTGGTCCTCCCATGTAAATTCATACAAAGTTATTTGTTCCGAGGATGCTGCATTTCAGATAACTTTTTTTCGGAACTCTTTTCTCGGAACTCTGTGATCAGAAGGCTATGAGTTCGAATCTCGGGCGGCCGGATTTTCCGGGGCCCAGTCTCAATCAGGCGTTGTGGGAACCTCGTGATCGAGTTAACCTGTGATCAGTAGCGTGCGTCATATGTAGCAGCTCCATTGGCAGGGGCGGATATATTCGTTGGATAATGGGAAGGAGGGCAATCTAATTACCAACTAACCGGAGCGCCAGCACAGGTTGGCGCGAAGGGGAGGCGAGAAAATTGCAGATAACGACACTTTCAATGTCTCTAGCGGTGAGCAATATCTTTTAAATTGATCATACCTCTAACCTGCTTACTGTCACGGTGGGTGTCCGCAGCGATATGGGATCACGGGCTTAGGGTATATGGGAGGATTTTAGCATTTCCAGGTGGCCTTAAATGTAATCTGGTGCGATATAGTGCACCTAAACACGCACTCCATTTTGACATTATCGCTGCATTTCACCTGGTCTTAGAGGATAGGTCCGAGGGCATAGAGAGTAGTATCCCTTTCCTATTGGAGGATATATGCATCAGATGGCCTTAGATGCGATCTGTTGCAATATAGCACATACACCTACTGTAAACACCCACTCCATTTGGGAGATAATTTCATCATTATATCCCCGGGACGCTCTTGAGCGTCTGGGGATATTGTGGGTGTGTAGCCGCCGTCTCTGCCGCCGCCGGTAACGTTATGCGTTAGCGCAATAGCTCTCCAACACTAATCCAATTGATTCGAAACTTGGTACACAAGTCCGTCTTGGTAAAATCTCGAAAGGGTTCTAATATGGGCATTGCAGCACGACTGCCGCCCTCTATTTTGCGGGTTTTCATGCGAGAATATCAAGTTTGTCCAATTTACACGAAACTTGGTGGGTGTGTGCCACAGTTGGTCCCGAAGAACATGCCGACAATTTCAAGGTCATCATAGGTCAAATTTGCGTAATTTATTCGATTTTCCTAACTTTGTCGGACTCAAACGAAACTTGGTTGATGTGGACTACCATTGATCCCAAGCGACATGAATGTCAAATGTGCGTAATTTATGCAATTTCCTAAATTTCAAGGACACCTGGGTCAAATTTTTGTCATAATTTACGATATCTCTAACTTTGCCAGATTGGAACGAAAGTGCGTGGATGGGAACTACATGCAGTCAATTCTGAACAATATTTAGGTAATTCGAAGCCCATCAGAGGGGAAAACGACATGATTTCACTTTCATGCATTTTTTCCAAATATCGGAGGTTAATATTCATAGTTAAAGCGGGGATATACACGTGGGTGGTTTACCCGCCTGCACATGTCTAGTTCCCACCTCGTCCCAGGGGTTGGCTCGGAAAATTTAGCATTTCTGTTCGGCGTTAGATCCAATTAGGTGCAATATAGCGTACCTAAACATCCATTCCATCAAATGAACCACTAACCCGAATCCCCTTGGGAACAGGGATGCCCTTTCACATGTTCACAGCCTTTGTGGACGTACATCAGATACTTTTCATGAAGTTGTAAAATAAGAATGATCAGCAGAATTTGGAGAAGCCTAACGTTTTGCATAGTGTACGGGTAACACAATATACAATTTGAACGCGAGTTTTTTTGCACTTCGCAACACCAAACTTAGGCAAATTGATAGTCTTGCAGTCCATTTGACTGTAGGATTTTCCAACAATCCTGAGGATTATCGGGAGGGGGTAGAGGAGTAGTTGATGTTATAATATGGCCATAATTATGCCATGTAACAATATCGGGGACCATGTCCTCCCCGGGATCGCCGTCCATGCTGAGATGTCTACCAGTCGACACGATGTGTTGATACACGGGCGCGTGTGTCGAGACTGAACAGCACTGGTTGGGTAGCCTAGTTTGACAATTAATTTTGCGTACTTCGGGCAGTTTCCCTAACTGTCTAGGATTTGAAAGGAACTTGGTGGATGTGGACTGAGGTCCTGATAACATGAAGGTCACTTCAGGTCATTTGCGTAATTTACGGGATTTCCTAACTTTGTTGGATTGACACGGAACTTGGTGGATGTGGCCTCCTGTTGGTTCCTGAAAACATGAAGGTCATTTCAAGGTCACCAAATGTCAAATTTGCCTCATACTGATCGCTCTAATGTGGGGATATTACATGTTGGCGGCTGTCTAGTTCAAAAGTGTATTTCGTGGGGATCGGGGTGTAGAGCGACTGTGGCGGAAAGAGAGTTATTGCGCTAACACGGAAATCTTTTGGCAGTTCATTTGTGGGACTCGGACTCACAATAGAGAAACACTGGCGTGGGCGTTGAAATATTGTATGATTATGTCGCTCGTCGAGATGTCGCTCAAAAATCCACTCTGAGACGAACACTCCATCCATTCAGCGATTTTCTGCGCAGTTGTTTTCGAAATTTTCCATGAGAAAATCTGCATGCCTAGACGATACACAGAGGGAAGTTGAAGGGGGTAAAAGCCGTAAAACCGCAGGGTATTCACCAGAAGCCGCAACACCTGACCGTAAACTAGTTGACGGTAAACTGCTCGCTTGTGACCAACTTCCTTTGTAGACTGACCGCAATGACCATAAAAATGCGCACAGACCATGCCCTCAAGGATCAACTCCCAGAAATCAGGCCTCAGAACTTGTTACACCACAGAACTTGTTACGCACAACAGAACTTGTTACGCACAACAGAACGTGCGGTCATCCTCTAATGTACACCCTGACTTCGCCGCTTTGTATTGAATACCCCAGATCACTCGCAGTGAACTGGGCATGTGGTAGATGATCTACTGTAGCGAAGATATCCCGTATGACATAACGATATCAACATCGAGCACGGTGCCAGCATTGTCGCGCAGGATATTGCGATGAACCTCATCGCTCTGTAATATGTCATGGCTAGGTTACTTGTGTCTCGAGATGAGCGCAGTACCAACGACACTTTGCAAGGTCAACCATACCACCTTTCCTTTTCCCTTCTGAGAGTTTGAGTATAGTATTAATGCCTTGCTCCCTAACTTCCCTTCCTTTTCTTTTCTCTTCCTTTTCTCTCCCCCTTATCTTACCTGCGCGCTTCGCAATTTTTGACATTTGATATGATGCCCCCCAACTTGGAAAGTGGGGGGGACGTGTCCCCCTGTCCCCCCAGGATCGACGCCCATGGTAGATTGGGTCGCAACATGTCACTCTATATTATGTAACATTTGTTGTGGTCACTTCATGTCACGGATTTTATTTACCTCGACCTAAATATGTCCCACGTACTCTTATCATGAATACTGTTCCGCATCTTTGTGCCACCACGTGCCCCACAATAAAAAAAATACCTAACACAGCCCCTGTCATTTTCGTCACGTCCACGGATACGCTGAAACGACCAGTCAATTCGCGCGACTTCTGGGAGAATCAAATCGACAGCTGTGTTGATTGAATTTCTCATCGCGGGATGGGTTTTCTACCCTGCAGGAAGATTTTTCATCGGAATTTAATCGTGCGCTGTCATCAGTAATCAAATATTGCATGGAATGATGGCATGTTACGCCGTGTAAACTGAGCTACCTGGCTATCCCAATTCTGCGAAGATGGCCATTTTTCATATCATCAAACAATCGCTGCTCGCAATGTGAAAATGATCCCGAAATAAGGTTAGGTTACGTCCTTATCGTTTTGAGAAGGCGAAATTTTCTTTAAAATGCTGAATATGGAGGGAAATCCCCTAATTTGGGGGAAGATTATGAAATTTGCTAATTTCCTAACATTTTCCATGACATTGGAGACTCGCAAGCCTCGAATGATTCAAACACTTTGCAACAAGGTGAAATACACAAAATACCATAAATTTAGGGCCAACATTAAAAAAAAAAGAATTTGGATGGAACATCACAGATTTGGAGGCGAATTGTGAGTTTTCTGCCAGTTTCATTGACATTGAAGAATTGCAAGGCTCAAATGACTTTCAACTTTGCAACGAGGTGAAAATTAACAAATTACCAATTTTACCCCAGTTCGGGAACATTTTTCTGGCAAATGCTTAATGTGGGGGAATTCGCTGATTCTTAGCAAATTGTGAATTTAGCTTATTGTTTGCAATTTTTTGTGATACTCGAGAACTGCAAGGCTCAAATGATCTTAAACTTTGTGGAGCTGAACAAATGACAGGTGTTTCCTCAAAATGTCGATAACTTTGGAATTGGGAGTTGGCTAATTTTCCACTATTATCGAAAATTGCAATGCTAAGATGATCTCAAATCTGGCAAAAAAAACCCACAAATTCCAGGTTAATTCGGATCCAGTCCTAAATCTCATTCCGAGAGTATCATCGTGTACATTTTTTCAGTTGTGTTTCCAGTTGTGTTTTCATGTGTGTTACGTCCCTTGTAAACACGATAAATAATGCACGAAGAGGTGCAGATACATACTTGGTGTGTAGGTTGGCCATATGGAGTACATGATTCCTATTGATTTTAGTGTCGGTCCAAGGTCATCTAGGGTCATCAGAGGTCAAAGTCTAAAAACCTTGTAAACACGGTAACTAGTGAACAAAAAGGTGCAGAAACTTCATACTTGGTATGTAGGTTGGTCATATAGAGAACATGATCCTAATCGTTTTCAGTGTTGGTCAAAGGTCATCTGGCGTCAACAGGGGTCAATGTCTGAAAACCTTGTGAACACGGTAACTAGTGAATGAAAAGGTATAGAGACTTCATACTTGTCATGTAGATTGACCATATGGAGTACATGATCCCTATTGTTTTTGATGCTGGTCCAAGGTCATATGGGGTCAACAGCGGTCAATGTCTGAACATCTTGTTAACACGGTTACTAGAACGAAAAGGTGCAGAGACTTCATACTTGGTATGTAGGTTGGCCATATTCAGTACATGATCCCTGTTGATAGTCTGGTCCAGGTTAATCGCTATCGTGTTGAAATGTTATTTTTGCAAAAATGCATGGAATCACAACGCATCGTTGCGTTCTTGTGTGAATATGCCAACTGTGAATCACATTGTTCCTCTGATTCTGTAAGTTACGAACTTACTGCTGCACACTCCAAACATAAAATACCAGGCCGAGTCTACAAAAAAATGCAGTGATATCACCAACCAACTTGTCCTTTGTTGAAAGCTTCCTTGAAACATATGCATCATCGGCTTGACATGTATGAGGGACAATGGATTATGGGTAGTTGCTGGTTATTATAGCTACATGGGGATATCACGAATACTTCCTCATGTAGTAGTATTATTAGTAATGACTAACAGTAATAAGAACATTTATATAGTCCTATATATTCTTCTTCGGCCGCCGTCAGTACTGACGATCGGCTACCATTTTAACGCATCTTCTTGTCATCTTCTTCCAAGCAGCTCTGTTCTGAGCTAGGCGCTTAGCTTCCACGAGGCTGGCGCCTATTCGAACATAACTCTGTCATGATATGAGTTAGTCTGAGCTGTTCCGATCGTGCTAGCTGCTCAGCTCCGCATAAGACCAGATCGTTCCAGGACTACGTCATGCCCCTAACTATGTGCTGAATGTATATCTACGCCATTTTACCCGATACAAATATACCATTTTGTCAGTTATCCACTCCTAAGCATATTTCTCTAACAAGTTTCAAAGCCGAAATGTCGGGGAAAACGGGAAACTTGAAGTCGTTCTACAGCGTATGTCTTTCTGGTTAGACTAGTGCATCTTTCAGCAAAGTAAGCAGAACTTGAAACATAGTGCAACACTGTTTTTTGCAAACGTTTCTGTGGAGACCCCTTCCTACAACATAAATGTAAACTAACTGCTCGGGAACATAAATTACAATTTTAGGGGGTGCGCCAGACCTCTTACTCGCAGATGGAATGATTGAATAAATGATATATTCAGTGGCCGTGTAATCAATTAGCCATTATCTCGTTGAATCTGTCTCTAGATTATTGTCGACCTCCCTGTTACAATCTTCAACAAATCACCGCCAACCTCTGGAGCTTCTTGGATACCGATACCACCACAGTAACGATTGTATAAATTGCAATTGTGAGACCAATTCATTTTGCCCCAATGTGTACATCTACGCCATTGTCCCCGATAAAAATATACCACTTTGTCAGTTATTCACTCCTTAAGCATATTTCTCCAACAGGTTTCAAACCCGAAATGTCTGGGAAACGTGGAACAAGTTGGAGCTGCTTAACGGCGTATGTATTTCTGGTTAGACTATCGCATCTTTCAGCCAAGTAAGCAGAACTTGAAACATAGTGAAACATTGTTTTTTACCAACGTTTTTGTGGAGGCCCTTTTCCACAACATAAATGTCAACTGACTACTCGGAAACATAAATTATACTTTCATTGGATGAGCCAGACCTCTTACTCGCATATGGAATGCTTGAAGAAATGATATATTCAGTGGCAATGTATTCAATTAGCCATTATCTCGTTGAATCTGTCTTTAGATTATTGTCGACGTCGCTTTTACAATCTTCAACAAATCACCGCCAAGAACTTCAAGAAGTGAGAATAAACGGAGTACATACACCACCACAGGAACGATTTTATCAATTGCAGTTGTGGGATCAATTCATGTTGCCCTAATTTGATGAAAGACATCTAATCCCCACCTTGTTGCAAACTTAAAAATCAATTGAGCCTTACAATTCTTGAATATCATGAAAGATAGAACTTCCCCCAAATTAGAGTGCAACCGTAATGCAACTTTTTTCCGCGAATGTTTCTGTCGAAAACACTTTCCTACAACATAAATGTCAATCGATTGCGCGGGAACATAAATTATTGTCTCATATGATTAGCCAGTACTCTTACTCGCAGATTAAGTGCTTGAGAAATGAATGATATATTTAGTGACCCTGTAAACAATTAGCCATTACCTCGTTTCAAATATGTCAATAAATTAAATTAAAGTAAGGTTCCGTGAACCTCTCAGGCTTCAGCTTCTGCAATACCGAGTGAGTGCAAACCAATATAAGTGAATTTCGTTCTATGGACATCGGACGAATCACTCTGCTGTTTTGGGCATGACTTCGCCGATTTTTGGACGTCACAAAACCGCAGTTAACACAATCATCGCTATTGACCTCATGTGACCTTTGATTAGACATCAAACAACAGTGATCTAGACTAGAAAATTACCATGTAACGGTAATGAAAATTAATACAACAGGTCACAGGATGGGTATTTACGAAAACGGGACGTTCCGCCCCATTTCAGTTTCGCCTCACTACAATTGTCCCCGGCATTTCAATGTCGCGCCACAAGTTCGCTCCACTGCCTGCACTCAGTTACATATCATCGTCCGAGCGTTAGCTGTCTGTCACTATGAACAGATCCATAGAATTATCTTGTCGCTGTTTATCCAGCATGTTTGAAGACATGCAGATCATGCAGACTTTAGAGCATCGTCAGGCATGCTATTCTATGTCTTTATAGCAGTGATGGAGTCGAGTCCCGCCAATCCGAGTCCGAGACCGAGTCTCTAGCATCCGAGTCCGAGTCCGAGACCGAGTCCTCAGCTCGGAGTCCGAGTCAAGACCGAGTTTTTGAGTCCGAGTCCCGAGTCCGAGTCCACGAGTCCTTATACAAACTCGGCATTTCAGCCAAAATGTACATTTTCAGGTTTTGCTGACGTGTGTGTATGGTCCTACATGGCTCAAGCTACTCGAGAACACGAATATACTCTGTCAAGAATTTGGATGCATCATTGATGTTATCTTAGTACTTTCAGCATGTCCGATACAATGATTTTCATGGTTATGGGTGGGATAACCGAGAAATTTGCTTGCAAGAAATCAGTGAAGGACTCGGACAAGGACTCGGACCGAGTCCTCCATCACTGATTTATAGCTCCAACGTTCGGAAGCAGGCTTTCTCACTCATGTATTTCAATACCCAACAGTTTTGCTGCATTCCTGTGAATGTATCCTAGTATTGTGAACTCGTCAATTGCAATAATGATGAGAAAGCCATTTGGGACGCTGTACATACAAATATCACAGCGTTTACAAAGAATAACATACTATTGGAATGAGAGAAAATGGCACTTACTCACCGGCTGCGACTATTTGATGTCACTTGGCAAATTGCTCCATATCGGGACAACGTGAACGTTGAACTGCTTTCGACCGAGAACAGTCCTACTTATGTGTGGTTGAGCAAGACAGTGGGGATCAGACGGATATCCAAGAGCACGAACTGGGTTATGCTTGAGTAGGGAGGCATAGAGGACTCTAGGAGCAAGACCCTGTCGGTGTGAAATATATAGCAACTTGATTGGATATCGTTTCCCCGATCGTAGATAACAAATGAGATAAGTCCGATGACACACTAGGATAAACTCTTCCTAGGCATCCATATATATCCTTTCAATTATCATTACTTCATATTATAGTACATTCAAACCTGTTATCCTAGCTGATGTTTTGCAGAACCTTTCTCATCCTGGTCAAATCTGCTTCGTCTCAGTATAGGACTTTTCCTTTCTGCCATTTGATAGCTGAAAATAACAGTCACTACATGAGGGGTCACTTCTCCCGAGTGGGCTGCGAGTGCGCGCTTTCTAATAGCATACATTTGTGAAAACCAGGTATGTGTGGATCTTCTCCCAAACTGACTCCCGTAATCTGCGTAATATGCTTTGAAGTTTGTAGAGTGTAGAATGTAAACATGTTTTTGGAGGGAGGGCCGATAAAAGTGTTTAGCAAATACGAGAGCTACCCTCCTGACAATGCCAAAGTGTGCGCAGCGCGATGCAGTATACTACGTCGCAATCGAAACACATGTGAGATCAATCATTAGTAGATACATTTTTTGCCTTTGGGCCTCCTTTGGTTGATTTATCGAAGCACTCTGTCCGGCCATAGTCTAATCACCTGACACTTGGGCATAGAGGAGATTATTCCGGGTGTACGCGATAGGGATTCCACTGTTGTTGTACACGTAATGTACAATGTATTTCTTCTACCTTAGTTGAACGTGGCATTCATTCATACTTGTCAGAAATACTCCCCTCTGATTGGCCGAAACAGGGGCCGTATTCCCGAAAGTAACTTACGCAAGATTGTGTGCGTAAGTCCACTTACGATGCGTATCTTACGCAATGTGGTATTCACGAAGC
>JAUOBX010039440.1:0-13814 GCA_032360705.1 Eupentacta quinquesemita
TATCGCATTTCACAGTGATGTTCGCTACATGGTGCTGGTTGTAGTTCTTCTCAGTAACTCGCACGATTGGTTTTGCTTTAAATAAGACAATCGAACAACTGGTTGTCATATGTTATCGGAGTGGAATACAATTAACACAATCAATGTTTTTTTGTAAATAAATTAGTTTATATAAGTAAATACAATTCATGTTCCGATATATCGATATCACATGTATAATCATATTGAAGGGAAACTGCAGGCTCAAGTACATTATGGGTGACCATGTAGGGAACGGAAAATATATTGGTTCCAACCCTGTCTCGATCCGATATTCCTATGTCGAGTTATTGGCTTTTGAAGTATCACCGAGAAATCGACCGAAAAATGATCGCGCAATAATTTGTGACTTCGCACCTGAATTTCTTAGGTATTTTATCGTATTGTGCTTGAGAGCTCAACTTTCCTAGTTTTCCTACTGCGTTTGTTCTCTCTGAAATAATCTGCATAACATATGAACTCACCACAAAAAATTGTTGGGGAGAGAATAGGTTTCTTTGTCGGAAAAAATTATATTTACATTTTGAAGAAAAACAAAGGCAACTTGCTGGGTAGTCCAGGTAAGGTAATACATGATGGGATAGCTTCCATCTTGCGCAATGCACATGACCCAAACTTTGAAGTCCTGTAACTCTGTAATGGAACGTCGTATGTTTACTTGAGCCTGCAGTATTCCTTCAATTATTTACACAACTGATTATGTGTTCGACCTGTTTTTGAACAATTGTTGCAATATTTAATCGAACAGAAAATACGATCATCACAATCATGAGAAGCGCACCGAAAAAGTATTGAATGCCCTTACCCATGCAACAGAGTGACCGAATTTTCGGGTAAATGTTTGTTTCTGTGTTAGTACACGCGGGAAACAACATTGATCAATGGAAACGGTTGGTGTTACCCGGAGGATTTTCGCATATTTGGAAATGCAGGAAAGTACTGTGTAGTGTGTACACACAATGATTCGAATTTTGGGAGTCTTTGTAATTGTGGCGTGAAAATGATCTGCCCAAGCATTGATGAGAACTTGAATGGTTCCATTTTTCATGCGACAGAGATGAACGGATATAACATGGTTCTTGTAATCACGGAAGGAATAACATTCTGTTCAGATTACTTTGAGCAGGAACTCTTCCTATTCGATATCGTTAATCCTATTTTTGATACTAATCTCCAAGACCAACAATAGGAACAATTAACAAGCCGCCAATATGCGAATACCCGGTATTCAGTGTGAATGTATCTATTGCATCCATACACAACAAATTGTTTCATATAGCACTTTATCACTGCTTACAGACTCAAAGCGCTTCACGGAAATTTCTCTTGATCATCAGTGACTCGTCGATACCTCGCTCATGGTGCTCAACTCTTTCTGTTCTCTCCTGACGTACCGAAGCGGTGTGACACGTATCCGCGTCCGCCCAATAATGGCTGCCACGGGCGGCCATTACACTACTCTCTATATGAGCCATCTCACAGGTTACCACTTTCACACCCCTTGGACATGCGTTATCCAACAGCACTTCGGTGAAAACTCACCGGCCTTGAGCTCGAACTTATATATGTATCGTCCATTATTCTTCTACCAACTGAGCCAATCCGCCTCCCAATATGAGCATCGCAACTAGATTACCTACCTTCAACTTTGACGTGATACGGAGAAACCAGTTCGCCGTTTCCCCAGCACGAGTAGATGCCGTCATTGAAGTCAATCGTTACGTTGCGTACTTGTAGAGCATAGTTACTTGAATTACAGGACGAATTAATCGACAAACCCAGGTTTTTCACTTTCCTTATTTTGTTTCTGAAAAGTTCCGCCTGCTGTGATCCGTCTTCCCTGGTCCACGATGTCAGAAATGTCTCATTCACTTCGCAATCCAGGCAAATCGCCTCATCCAGCTGTACTGGTAGAACGCGAGGCTGTGTTGAGTGTAGCACTTGTGATAGCAAAGCTGCGAAGACACGAGATTGTAATCGTGTAATGGAAAGTTAAACCAATACTGCACGGTAATAATGTAGCAGTGTTACCGTGTTATGAATTCCGTTTATATACTACTCCAAATTCAGTTCTTCGAGATATTTCTCTAAATGGGCAAACCCATATTTAAATTCCTCCAAAAGCCTCCTGCTATCTGCTATCTACATATATTTCGAATATGATTAATATCGTTAAAGCGCTTTAAAATCATTTATTCAGTGGATTGTGAACGTTTTCGATTGGGTTTGATTTTCTGTGATTGCTACAGATTCAGGAAGCCACTAGAGGCCCATCGAGGACCCGGGCCGTGTTGATCGTGGATGAGCACCGGTAAAAACTCGCCTTCTCTCTTCGACTAGTGCTTGGATATTATCGAAGAAGGGGTGTGAAGTCACCAATCAGAACCTGCTCACAGGACCGCCATTTTACGTCTCATCCGACGGATGACCGATAAACCCCAGGATCTAACCACTATCTCACAACCTCGACGAGCGGAAGTTTCCGATGTTTGCTTTCGTGTTTCGAAGTTCAACCGCGGTAACATCGTACTGTCGAAACTCATTACAACTAACCGACAATAACCCCTGTAATTACCAAGCCCATTGCGCCACAGCAGAGCCCGGATACCAAGACCAAGGAAAACGCCCGATGGTGAATGTGGGGATCGAACCCGGAACATACCAGACCCTGTGTATTGTCGAGCGTCACTGATAGCGCTCGACCAGTCTTCCGCATCAGAACCTGCACCAGTTAGAACTCATCCCCGGTCTCATCGCACCTGCTACATTAAATTGTTCTGCCCCATAATCAGGTCTCTCGTGTGCCTTCCCCGTGCCAACACGTACAACACAACGCCATACAAGCTACTTCTCAGGGTACACATCTACACATAAGTGCAGTGGAACAATAACTATAAAGCACCTCACACCAGGGTCCAAAGTGGACTCGAACACATAACCGCTGGGTTTGGAGCTCGACGCATCAACGATTTGGCTACTGAATATAATCACACAGCAGAGTTTGAATCGAGTCGCCGAACTTTGTTTGAATAAAGTATTCCCAGAACTTTTCAAACTCGAGTCCCAAGTCGCAACTTGTTACAACACTGAAACTAACGATTGGACCACGTAAATATTTCTTACCTATTAGCAGCAATGCGTAGAAATGTCCTGTTAACTCCATTAAATAATCCGAGAGACAGTGGCAGTTGAAAAAGCAATTCATGAGATCGATAACGCATCTGAAAGGGCTTGACTGTTGTGACTATAATACAAGTTTTTCCCAAACCAATACAAATGAAAGCATATTCGAAGCGAAACTGATGTTCAATATGATAGTTACATATATATCACGCGGAAGTCACGCGGTTACTTGTAATTACAATGCTCTCTATACATAGACCAACCCAAGATATAGGCTAACAACAGTCCAGGAAGATAATTTTCCCTACTTCTGGGATAGACTTGTTATTCATGAGGCCGCCATCTTTGATTTTACACAATTATTATCAATAATAATGAGGACATGATAGAGCGCCTAATGCGAAAGCCTCTGAGCGCTTTAACAGACCTAAAAAATGAAAACAAAGACAAACAGAAAGAAAACAAAATAAACACAGGAGACAGCACAGAGGCGACAGCACACGACAGGATATGACACAAAGGAGTCGAACAGACAGAAAATTATGTGTGAAGAGATGAGTTTTGAGACGAGACTCAAAAGAAGCCACAGACGATGCCGAACGGATGGAGTTGGGAAGGCCATTCCACAAATGGGGAGCAGCAAAAGCAAACGAACGACCACCATAGAACTGAGTAAAAGAGCGAATTGTTATCTCATTGCGTTGCTCAGATGATGACCTAATAACTCTGGTAGGAACTGAACAAACTAATAGGGAGTTGGTAGAACAAATGAGTGATGTGTTCATGACGAGGCACACGAAGAATAAGGCGTGCAGCAATGTTTTGGACTCCTGAATCTTGTTGATTAGGTTGTCAGGAAGGCCAAACAACAGTGAATGACAAGCGCCCAGCCTAATTGTAACTAAAGCATGGACCAGCATGGTGGTAGTTTTCTGATCCAGATAATGGCGAATGTTCCCTATCATTCGAATTGCATGTAGAGCAGCTTTACAAAGGCAGTGCACATTTCCATTGCAGTATCCATGACCATTACTAAATCACGAGCTCAAGGAACAGGGTGGAGAGAGGATTCCAAGCAGATTTACTGAAGTGAGACGGAAAGTAAATGAATTCTGTCTTTTTTATTTATTTAGCACAAGCATGCTGGAACGGCACCAAGGCCAGATGTCAGTGATACAAGCCTCCATCTCGTTCACAGCATCATCAAGATCTAACGGGTTCAATGTCAGAAAGAGCTGAGTATCATCAGCATAGGCAACAGACTGTATATCCTGGGCAACAATGATATCTTGTAATGGAGCGCTGAATAGTATGAAAGGAGGTAATAGGCCCAACAATGGAAGTTTACAAATAATTATAATACTTTCACTCAAAACCAAGTAAACTGGTATAATAATTGATTCTGTTATCAGCCTGAGAACTTAAAAGTTATATTTTCGTCGTCAAACGAAGGGATCTGTAGGAACAATGAATCAATCAGCAGAGTTAACCAAGCGTTACCTTCAATTTGCGCATCAGGCGGTAGATTATTTCGCCTGCAAAGTTGAAACAATTGCAACGATTAGTAGGGGGAGAAACTACATTTCAACACGTGTTCGCTGATCTTCGCAAAAACATTGGCAACAGTCACATGCAGCAGCTAATAATAGTTCAGGAGTGAGGTTGAATGTTCTGCATAACATGTTACTATCACTCCTATAGCGCTTCATCAATGCCTTCTAGTTGTATCCGTGATCATTTCATATTATACATATCAATGATTCTCTATCATTCTGCTCCATACATATTGTTCTTCCTGGCAGATTCGGCATTGCAGTTCTCTATCGCAATTATTGTTGTTGGCTCGGTGTTATCAATGATCGTCTTTGTAGCGCTTAGGGTCCTAATTTTGACCTATCAATGCCATCAAATATATCAGGATCCGCCAATTCCAGCAGGTCATGAGATACACAGTACATGTGAACAGAGGAAAACTCTACTGCCAACCCCGAGCTCCCTGTAACATCTGGAGATAATGATGAGAACTGCTACACCACACTTACTGGATACAAAACTAGGGTTGCTGCTAGGGAGAACTGAAAAGATCTGTTGTGAGAGAATTATTGCCATTCTGGATCACGAATGATAACTTGCATTTTGGCAATGGCATTTTATTCATATTAATTTGTTTATAATACTCATCATGTCAACTCTCAATTGAATGATCCACTATAGACACTAGGAATGCAAAAGCACTGAAAAACAATTATACACAAACAATAATATAAGAATTTTACTTGGTAACTCTTACGTTCATCTACAGTAATGTAAGGATTTTACTTGAAATGTACGTAGTTCTTAGCTATACTGCTTATAGAGTACTCGTGTAATCCATTTTATAAGTGTTCTAGTACTTTGTTCTCTAATATAGTTTCGCTAAGTACAGTGCGTCCAGTGATACGGGCCACTCAACAGCCAATACTTGAGTAAGTGAGTGCGTATGCTCAGTTTTGAATATAGTGCACTTTCACGTGCTCTCACACTGACCACAGAGCAAAACGAAAACAAAATTGGAAGCAATAATTAGCTAGCAGCGTAGAACGTGGTGACTTGGCGAGTGGTTCTCTATTGTTCCGCTGAGCACCACCCGAACCGCTAACCAAACTAACAGCACATACCTAAATTGAGATGTGATTTAGAAGCCAGGGAACAGAGAATAAGAGAGTGGCTGAAGGAAATGATACGAAGGTCTGTAACCTACACCATATAGATGACCTAACAGTACCGTTTTTCTTCATTCATACTTATCCTCGTATTATAAATATCGAAGCCAACTCGAGGCCTGCTCAACTCAATCATTTTTTTCCTCATATCATCAATATCGAGGCCTACTCAAGGCCTACTCATCCGCCCATGGATCACCCCATCGATCAGACTTGTCCTAAATAGTATCTTTGTGGATATTGGATATTCGGACGAGCATCCAGACGTCATTCCCACCTATGTCATTTCCAGTTACCATTTTATATAAATATATATGTAAATATAAATATAAAATGGGGTGAGTCTGCGGGTCTGCTATCGTATATCCTTGAACGTTAAACCGAACAGTAATGGGGCCTGTTACATGTCGCAAACGGACCTATTAGACAATGCTCCTTCCATTATAATTTGCTATTGGATTTCGCTAGGCATCCGGTCTGATACAGTTAGGTATTCGAGTTTATTTTTTTTTATGAGGCATGCAATACACCATGTGTTTTTTTAAACACATGTTAGGATAATCCATGATTCCTTCTTGGAAGGTACAGACCCACCGAAGCGCATCGCACTGAAATAGTGTATATGCCAATTAACTGTGTCGATTGCCACAGGACTAAGGTATGATGATCAAATTATGATTAAATAACTGTTAATGTTTCACACATGATAAATGAAGTACTCATTCCCTTTCTGATTGTTCTCATTTCCGACAACAATACGGCTTTCAGCAACACGAGTTGTATTCTTTGCGTCACCGGTTGCCTGCTCAGGTGAAACATGACATTTTCCCTGATTTTTACCAATACTTGCGTAGCCGTGTTCATCCTCCGTTTCATGAGGTAGGCTGGTATGTTTAGCATCCTGAAAACCAGTCTCCTGATATGCCTCAGACTCAGCATAAGCTAAATTGACGAAACCAGCGCCCCAATCGTCAATCCGCTTGTAACTAGTGTCAACAAGAGGGATAGCCACATTTTGGGAAGGTGCGTTTTCCGACGGATGGGAAACGATGATTCCCCGAGATACCCAAGGGAGCTGCCGTTCTCTCCATGCTTTATCTGAAGTACGTTTCCTCCATATGCACAGGACACATACGACGATAATGATCCCAACTATGAGAAGGGTAACTGCACATGCTACGATCACAGCGAGTGGTATTGACTGGCAATCATGATCTCGATCAACCTGCACCGTAAACATGCAAGAGGCCTCGTTTCCACTCCTGTCGATGAATTGGTACAAGATGGTGTGGTTTCCAAGTGTGAAATAGCTGCCAGGTATAGCTGAGCTCGCGACTGTCGGTGTGTCTTTAGAGTTATCAAGAGATGTGGGAATCGCCCAGGATACACTCACATCAGAACGGCACGTTGTGACAATAAGATCGGATGGACACTCCAGAACGGTTGGTTTTGTGACATCTAAGTGACAAATGTGAAAATGAAATGAGGCAGGATAACAAATGCCAACACCACGACGTGCTGTTCTTTGGAACCATAGGATATTAAACATCCCGCAGAGAGCAAAATCGGAATAAAATGTTTTACCATTTGCTAAGAGAACTGCAGCTGCTGTATCGCGAAAATGACTTCATATGATGATGATAGCGGGTTGACACTGACAATTGTTTTTGTCAAAGTGCTGTTGTATTGCAATGTTCTTCTATCTGTTTATGAACATATTTGTATAAACGAATACACGTATATCAATAAACATCTCAGTTGGTTTCCGACCGGCATTTATAATTACATGATGGAGACTACCCACATTGTAGAGCCTAAATTATTCGTATTTCGTATCCCCGTCTTTCAATTGAATCGAAAAAATTTCGCCCCGGGAACCTCTCATACATGATTATTATCACGAGTTCCTATATATACGTGACAGTAATGTGACTGTTACTGCCTAATTATGGGCATTGAAGTCTGGTAAGAGTTGGTACTCCACATCCGAGCATAGGCAAATCATGTTAATAACATTTGGTGTTTATATGGCGCACTGCCAGGTTGATGACATGCTCGAGGAACTTTGAAGTCAATATTATCCCGATCCCAGGAAAGAAGCACGCTCACTAGTGTGAGTTACTGACAATTGGCACAGATTTGACTCTGTCATCCCACTGGTTCCCATTCTATACGTCTCAGTGCCAGCTGTCGGCGATTCGAACTCGCAGTCTTCTGGTCCTGAGTCTGCCGACGGAGGTAGTCACCTAGAGCATGGTCACTTGACGCCAACGCCATGTTGGGTGGATGCAATGGAGGAAAAGTCAGAGGGTACTCAAAGGCTGCCGTAACGTATGTTAGGGTGATGGTACATTGCCATAAACATTGTATATAGATAACTTACCTATCACAGTAACATTGAAGACGCAGCTAGCGCTATTTCCGGAATCATCTGTGAAAGTGTTCGTCACTGTCTCTCTCCCAATCACGAACCAGTCGCCTGAGTTTGAGGAACTGGTCTGTCGAGGTACCTGGTCGCTGTTATCATCTGCAGAGATATCATCCCACGTGACTGCCAATGTATCGCTATCGCTTGGAGCAACCACGGTGATATCAGTAGTACAGTCTCGTATGACGGGTGGGTGAATGTCTACAAGAACAAATATGACCATATGGATATATAGCTGTTTATTAGTCGATCAATAAATAACCATAAGTATTGCGAAATTCACAAGGATTCCTTTCGAAGTTGAACTAGACCAAATAGGCTATGCGATTACCTCAAAGATGGTAATAACAAAATTCCCACACTTCTATTCGTGCGAAAGATGCCGATAGTCTTTTTTGGTTCTTAAGTGCGTGGAGACGAAGAGAGAACTCGGGCGTGTCGAACTTAGAGGTGTTAGTGCAAATCATGATAGAATTCCATTCATTACAGAGGCGGATGCAGCAATATTGTGACTTGCAATCTTGTATTGACTGGGGAAATTCAACTTAATGATATAAATATCCCAACTTATCATTCTGCCGATTGAGTCAGTTGTTTTTGCATGACTACCAAGGAAGTGATGTTGTACTGGGTGGGTATTTCATGACGCTATTTTGATACTTTTTGGCATTTCTATATAAACTGAAATGTCATATTGGGTGGGTATTTCATGACGCTAGTTCAATACTGTTTGGTATTTCCATATGAACCTAAATGTCATATCTATATGCATGATCGTACTGATTAATTTTCGTGAGATAATGTTCATTCATACGGATGCGGATGTAGCAATATTATGACTTGCATTCTTGTATTGACTGGGGAAATTCAACTTAATTATAGAAATATCCCAACTTATCATTTTGCCGATTGAGTCAGATGTTTTTGCATGGGTACGAAAGAAAAGATGTTGTACTGGGTGGGTATTCCATGACGCTAGTTCAACACTGTTTGGCATTTCTATATAAACTGAAATGTTATATCTATATGCATGATTGTACTGATGAATTTTCTTGAGATTAAATATCTCCGAATTACAATGTTGTTTGTTTCCTTAAGGTCGGATTCCATATGTACGGATGCGGCAAAACACATAAATGACGCTTTTACGCGAACGCAGATATGGAAAGTGCCCGAATAAGCTGTATTATGATAACGAAGATCGAACACGCGTTGTGTAGGCACAATAACTGCGCGAACCAATGCGACATCAATGCCGCAAACCGCAAATGGGTGTGGAATATCTTCTTTATGAAGCACTTTAACGTCCATATTCACGAGTTTTTACATATTTTGTCTATTATCTATTTACTATCTATTTACTAATCTATTCACATTATTGTCTTTGCGCATCATCCTACAGCCTTATCCCGTTCCAAAAACGATCCGTCTTCACGAAACGGCGATTTTACCATTTATACCGCATCCCGCACCCGCACATATGGACTCCGGCCTTTAATCAGGAGGGTATTCAGAGGCAAAGGCAATTCACCGATTATTTCGACATTGAAGTAGCAGATCCGTTGATTGCCAGATGCATCCCAAGATGTGAACACCACTCTCTCCTCCCCGATGGCAAAGAGACTCCCAGACGGCGAGGTGCTGTTGGTGACCGTGTAAGGTGCCAATCCACTGTTATCGTCCGCGAGGATATCTGGCCACGTTACTCTGACACTGCTGCTGTCCTCCGGAGCATACTGGTGGATATCTTCCGGACAATTCTTTATCACCGGTGGTTCGGCGTCTTTTGTTTGTAAGACAATAGGAAATAGAAGAAGATTACAAGGATGGTCAATGTTCCAAGAACTTGTTACGACGTCTCACTCTCCGCTCGACCTTTTTTTACGCCGGTCACTGTATTCCTTTTGCAAGTCATAGTTCCAGGGACGGTTTATCGTTGACAATGCATTGGTACCAATTGTGCCACTGATGAATATCAAATTAGTGGATTTCATGGCGACACAAAGTCCTCGAAATCGAAGTGACTAAAACTTGAAACAGCAAAACACAGAGCAGCTTAGTAAATCAGCAATTATTCATCTTGGTTCAATTAATGGGGGTACATATCACGATGAAACAGTGAGAAAACGGAAAATATAAGACAAATTGGGGACAGTTCGCCACTAGTACAGTGCATCGCCACATATATATATCAACCTCATACAATATGGGCAACTAATCAGCGAACGGCGGCAGGTTACAGGTGCGCTTCAACAATACCAAAGTAGTCTACAATGTTAGGCGTCTGTACGAAGTACTGCTACCCGTGGAATGCAATAGAACAAATTGATACAAGACATATCAATTTATTGCATTATGACTTCCGTCAGCGTGCACCTTCACCCGGACACTGACAAATACAATTTCTCTGATATCCGAGACGCTAGACGACAGCATGCAATCGGCAACGACACGTGACCAAGGACAAAACGAGGACTCAAGCCGACGAATAGCAAATCGATGACTGACGTGATTACCCCAGACAATATAGGGTACTTATAGAATACGCTTAGCCCGAAATACATATACAAAATACAATATTATCATGTTCGAGTTACAAATAGACACCTGCATGTTACTAATACATATACAATATACAACATACCGTGAACCACGACCTTGAAGGCACACCTTCCGACATTTCCAGAACGATCTGATGCAGTAATAGTCACTGTCTCTTCTCCGATTGTAAAGATAGTTCCCGACGATGAGGAACTGTTCACCAGCAGCGCTGTTCCACTGTTGTCCTTCACCTGTACATCAGGCCATATCACTCTAACACTGTCTTTGTCATCGGATGCGTTCACATGAATATTCATTGGACAGTTGACAACCACGGGTGGTGTCACGTCTACATAGAAATAGAAGAATGGAGCATTGACACTGAGGGTACGACATCAACCCAGTGGTAGTTTGACCTGATTGGCCTGTTGAATTGAGTTGGAATAGGTGATGTCACTAGATAAGATAAGTAAATAGTAGTTCACCCGCACCTGTATTTTGAATATAGCTAAGCAGTAAACATAATTGTGTCAGTCTTCCTCAAACATTAGCCAGTATATCCGATATAAATACACATCGACGCAGTTACGTGTTTTTGATAATATTGTGAATATTTCCATTGAAACGAATCTCCCATTTAGAACACGTGGTGACTCACGCGCCCGAAGTGAAGAGCCCGCAGCCTCGTCAGTATATCATCTAAGATTTGTTGAGTGTCTCTAATATGATTTAATATGATATGTTGTGAACATGCAAGAAGATACACACCCTTCACCGCAAGTTTGAACATGCAAGTTCCAACATTCCCAGAAGCATCGAAAGCTGTGACCTTCACTGTTTCATTTCCGATTGAGAAGAAACCTGGTGACGAAGTGCTGTTTGTTGTTGGTGTCATCCCACTGTTGTCTTCTGCCTTGATTCCTGGCCAGGTCACTTCGACACCACTGCTTTCTGCTGATGCATTAACGTGTATATCCTTTGGACAGTTCGTTATAACAGGCGGGGTAACATCTGTAATAATGGTGAATGGTAAACATTCACGAAATTCTGTGGTATCATTCACACCGAAGTGACTCTGTATAACTTGGGTACAGTTGGCATGAACGTGTTTCTAATGTTTGGGTACTTGGGGAGGCGGGGTTAGTCATAGTAAATTTCCTTTTTTCGTGAATGCCAGCAGCGCTCCTTCAGGCATACGGAAGGCCTGCCGGCGATGAATCATGTGCACGGTTAATTAGTGCAGCCTGACACGTAACACATGGAGATGGATCAGGTCCACTGCAGGCATGGTCTCTCGCTTCGGGGAAGCCATGTAAATGGAAGCAGTCGTTGACTGTGGCTCATAGGAGTGACTAAGTGGAGTATATGGACAACAGCTGATAGAATAAAGTATTGTAACGAGTATAAGCATAATTATTATTTCATTTCGATTGCTTCATATAGCCCCGTATCCCTCCCTCTTTTTACCGTGTATTTTAACCTTTTAGGCTAATTTCTTATTTTTGTTCGCTGAATTGCCGTACCAGCGCTTGTGTAAACACTGAAGGGTCATCTATAGTTCAGCAGGCTGTCGCTGTGAGAGATCACGTGGTATATTGATCTCCGGTCCATTGCTTCAGTTATGGGCCGTTATATGATAATTTGTCCTCTGTGCACGAAGCAGAGGCAGCACGAGTTATTCTGGCTAGCGCGCATGCTCAGATTTGTAGGCGTGAGTTATTGTGCAGGGTGGCTAGAGCGTGTGCATAGTATATCCATTAGTGAGGGGCGTGGGTTATTCTGAGTGGGCCATTGCGCCTGCTCAGATGTTGTAGGTTGTTTATGCTAGCCCGGTATATTGGGTATTCGCGGGCTACTAATTGGTCTAGGCAGTGCACGTGTCTGTCTGTATACCTTAAGCGTTGGGAGTCTATTTTTTAGCCTAGTATATAAAAGGTTTTGCTCGCCCGGCCGATCTGTGTTCAGTGGGAGATTTTCAGAGCCGAGTATGTCAGCGAAGGTATATGTTCGGGATACAAACTGAATAAATTTGTAGGCAGGCTGAGTAAGTCTGTTCGTGCTGTACCTTCAGAGATGGTCCCCGTGTCAACAACGGGATTGGCCGAGTGATGGACGTTCAGTTGTCACGCGCGTGTCGGGTGAAAGAGAGCTATGGGTGCAGCAGCCTGATTAAGGATATTGGCACAGTCGAGTCAACGCCGGCACTGGCATAAGTGTGCCAAAAGGGGCACTGGCACAAGTGTGTCGACGCAGCACTGGCGTAAGCGTACCGACGCCAGCACGAACTGGTTGACGCTGCTACATAGAAGAATACTTAGAGGGAAGATTACAAGAAATCCAGTCAGAACAATGCACCAGCACAGCGGGGAGGACAGCATGCCCGAATAGGGCTAGTTCACCGGCCGTCTCGCGCAAGCACGGCGGAGAGGACAGCATGCCCGAACAGCAGCGGCCTGAATAAGGCTATCGACACAGTCGAGCCGACTCGGCACTGGCACAAGTGTACCGACGCCGGCACTGGTACAAGTGTGCCGACGCCGGCACTGGCTCAAGTGTGCTGACGCCGGCACTGGCACAAGTGTGCTGACGCCGGCATTGGCACAAGTGTACCGACGCCGGCACTGGCACAAGTGTGCCGACGCCGGCACTGACACAACTGTGCCGACGCCCCCACTGGCACAAGTGGGCCGGCGCGCACCGATGTTCGCTTGCGAAGTTATATTAAAGCCAATTTGAGGTATGGGTTATCGGGGATAACCATGGGGTATTAGTATTAGGAATACAGGAGCATCATGAGCTATGACCGTTATTACTACTGTGTGAGTGTGTGGTATCACATTCAATATTGAAGCTACCTAACTATGGAATGTGTGCATAAATGTAAATAGATAGAGTCAATATATGGTTTCAAAGTTGTATAATCCATCTGTGGTCGTCTGTGCATATGCGCGTCTGTAGCCACGTTCGAGCCCCGCCTCGAA
>JAUOBX010039551.1:0-13813 GCA_032360705.1 Eupentacta quinquesemita
ATCTTGTTGAGATGCCTGGGAGGGGAATAAATGCTCGCGCGCTAGTGAAGATCGCTCAACTTGACAACATGTTTTCTCGACTAAATTTGTGCATCCAGATGATTGCAATTGGTCCTCGCAAGTGCTATTTCCGACGATCTGGGGGTTTGAGAAGATAAATTTTCCTCTGTTGGCTACGCGCCAACCTGTGGTGGCGCTCCACTTAGATAGTTTTCCGCCCAAAATACCACCCCTCCTAAATATCCAACACACACGACACCACTGCTAAATGGGGCTGCCACATATAGCACACGCGTCCATTTACAAGTCAACTCCTAATAACGCCTGGGCCCTGATCTTGATAAAATGCCTGAGAGGGGAGTAATGTTCGCCCTGCTAGTGGAAATTGCTCTACTTGACAACATGTTTTCTCGACTAAATTCGTGTATCCAAATGGTTGCAATTGGACCCCGCAAGTGCCATTTCCGACGATCTAGGGGGTTTCGGAAGCTTAATTTTCCTTTGTACGCTACGCGCCAAGCCCTGGTGGCGCTCCGCTTAGATAATACTTTTTCACTATGTCCCCCCCACTATTCAAAACAGATCGACGCCCCTGGATCCCCTGCATAATTATCAGTATTGATCTCTGATCATAGTGATGATTACAAACATTGAAGTCAATACGACCGCCATCAACCTTGGAATGACAGCCATGGTTTTTCGACCCTACGGTCAACACGTCTCAACTATAGTCAACACCCACCACCACCCACCCCGAGAGAACTTAAAATTTCGCAAACAACCTGCAGTAGAGAGTCTATTTTCTGTGTTGTCCTTCTCTCAAGTGGTGATCGCTGAGAAAGAGAAATCCGTGGCATACAAATTCGTGTCGTTTGCGTACAGTGCACCTACCGTATGCAGAGCAAACCCAACGGAATCCTATGGTGACCCCGACGTGCACAGAAAGGTTCCATATGGAGGTGCCCGCGTGGTCACCGCCGTCGTCACCACAAACGAGTGAAATCAAATGTGCAGGCGGCGGTAAACCGCCCCCGTACAGTGTAGGCCTATGTTTCCTCCACTAATCAGGCCTATAAATGATCATTCAATCGGATATCACGGGTATATCTTCCTTATCCTTAATTATGAATACAGACCGCTGATGATCATTAGAGGATTTTTTCCGCAATGTGACGATCTGATGACCTTGAAATGTCTGTCATGTCTTCCTCAGAACACACCACTCTACACGATGTTCCCGCGGTTCGATGTTCCCGGGAAGATCGAACCTCGGGAACATCGAACCTTGTCAATCTGATGCCCCCTGATGAAAACTGTTACGAAACGGAGAACCTCGAGCGGCCGAACCTCGGGAAACTCGAACCCCGGGAACATCGAACCTCGGGAACATCGGACCTCGGGAACATCGAACCCCTTGATACTCATGCGCCAAGTTCCGTGTTTTGTCGTATAAAACTTGCAAAATAGAGGGAATCAGCCATGCAGAGACTCCTACTTACGAACTCATCCGATATTTTATAGGGCGGACATGACTGCATGTGTACCAACTACCAAGTTTCCTGCGGCGGCCACACCCCAACACATAATATCCTATACGCTTCACACGTCACGGGGATGTAATTTGAGCGATATTAATTTGTGCGAAAATGCAGCAGCTGACCGTTATATACAGGCTCCTGGGGGAGTTCATGTGTCGAACACATTGACATGAGCAGCAGAGTAGGTGGCAGGAAGATGTAGGCCTAGTCGTAGATCTTGTAGCCTACTAAATTACTCTTCCGCTTTATCAACTTCGGCAGTTATGTAAGTTTTAGGAATATTCAGATCGAATGTTCTCTTTGGAAAGAGGTTTGGAATCCATCCCCGGATATGTAGCAAGTGGAGAGGATGGGGGAGGGGGGTTGGCACCATCCTCCTTCCATGCATCGCCGAGTTCGTCGTGGGAATTCCACTGACGCGGCCGGCCTTCCATTGAAGAGCGGCGCCGCTGTATGAGAGGTTTGGAGCAAACTCAGCGAAGCCATCAGGACCCCCAGGTCTGGAAAGAGGGAAGACCCGACGTTCGTAGTATCGATGTGAGCCCTGTGTTGGTGGTGTCGTCCACCTCTCGGTGCACTGGCACTGACTGGTCCGGTTTCGTTCTTGGAACATGCTCTATCTTCAGGAAAATGCCCGTTTGTATATATGTTTCATCGGAGGAACCTGACATGCTTGGCATCAGGGTTGCGGTACTCTCTGAGGTGGCGAGATTCGCAGTACTGGTGGATACACCTATTATTGATCTAGTCGTGATGGTGGTACGTAACATCATAATGGAATGTCCATCCAAATCCTGCAGTTCGGATCATATACCAAAGTGGCAGGTCAAATCTTGTCTCAACTCCCTCCTCCCGCATACCACTAATCTCATCAACCTGTCGCTGTCGTCAGGTGTCTTTCCTGAGTCATTCAAATCATCGCACGTTGTCCCTTTTGAAGAAGCCAGGTCTTTATCATAATAACTTTCGTGATTACCAACCGATTGCCAATCTCATGTTTCTTGGGGAAATTCTGGAGAAAGTAATTACCGCATAACTGAGAGTTTACCTGAAGGATAACGCCCTCTATTCAACGATGCAATCAGCGTTTCGATGCTATCATTCCACTGAGACTGTCCTCCCTGAGGTTTACAATGATTTGCTGCTTGCCATCGATGAAGGCCTTGAGGCAGTCGTGGTTCTACTGGATTACTAATTGATTTAGTTTGATACGATAGACCACCACACCTACGGTTTTGACGTACCTGCACTAGAACTGTTACAATCGTATCCACAAGGACGTGAGCAAACTATTGTTGTCAATAATTACCTATCTTCTACGAACCTGATTCCGAGGGGTGTCCCTCAGGGTTCTGTCCTTGGGCCTCTCGAGGTCATATTATACACTGGACCTTTAAATCATTTATTCATTCGCTATAAGGATATTCATCATGTCATTTATGCTGACGATACCCAGATATATCACCATGAAGCAGAGCGACCAGGCCCAACGCCTAACCAGTCTATCCGAATGTATTGAAGACATCGAACTGTGGTCGTTACGCAACAATTTACTCCTCAACGATGCGAAGACGTTCATATCACCTCCCAGTTCCGAAGATCCAGTAATCTACCCAGTCTTACGGTTGGTACCAATACTATCACCCCATCCAGCAACGTACCTGCCGTACAGCTGCCTACAAAATTGCGAAGATTGGTAAACTGACACAGTAAGATTCTCCCCCCACATACGAAGCCCCTAGTTGCACCAGCGACCTCATCTCTCCTGCCTGCCGGGTAACTTCTGTCACACTCCGTTCTGCTCATGCTCACATGTAGTTGGCACGTGGGCCGGCCATTAACTAAGACTCGCTATGGAGATCGCACGTTCTCCGTCGCGGCTCCAGCTCTATGGAACGAACTTCCGATTCATATTCGGGAATCTTCCTCTGTTGCTATTTTCATGAGGCAGCTGATAAATCATCTTTTTTCTATGTAACTCATTGCTTCTGCGTGTACTCTGTAATAAGCGCTATATAAATGTAATTTATTATCATTATTTGAGCATAACTTATACTTCAACATTCCTGAGAGTGACTTGTTGATATCTAGTGAAGAACTGGAAGAACCTCTGAACTGGATGAACACCAGTCAAATGATTGTTAAACCCACATTCATTGAATACCCTGCAGGGACCTGAATGCAGTGTTTGTGCAACAAACACATGTCAACTATTCATTTGGTGCGTCTTTGGGCAAGGTGCCTCGTCTTCATTGCCTCCTCTAGCCCAAACGTTATCGGGAACCTGTGAAGTTGTACAGGTACAATTGGTGCTGAATTAGCTGCTGCCACATACTCTTGTGATTCTTGGAGTTGTATAATGGCTTCCTACGGTCAAAGTGATATCTGTAAAGCAGTTTGAGCATATCACTGACATGGAAAAATGCTAATATTCCAGAGGTTTTGAAAGTTAGCAACAGACACATTAACTACTCCCTAGTCGGAGGGCGGCAGACAACAATGCAGAAATGCTGAAGGCGTTTTGGTACACTAGTTATCTAAGCATATTTCGGTTCAGCAATATTGGTGTATCCGTCTCTTAGGTAAGAATCAAATCGAGAAAAGGCACCAACAAGAGAGTATAATATTCAATTTATTATTTTTATCACTTTTACATTGTTTTTCTCTTTACATAATACATTAAATGTACATTATTTTATATAAAATTGCCTCTTGGCCTTATCTTCATATTCTCTTCATGTACATACGGTATCTATCTATTTACATACAACGTCCAATACTTTGAGTAGTGATAATTATCTACATTATGACTATTTCTAGATCTCAGAGGAAGCCTTACACATTCACTATCTAAATCATATTCAATAATACTACATATTCCATTAATAATTCTCTGTTTACCAACATTGCCTGTTGTTCATATCTCAAACAATTCTCAACAGTGCAAAACTGGAGGGTGTATTTTCTTTCTTGTAACTATAGTACCTACATACTGGATCTGTCGATTGCCTCCCATTAAAATGGATACAGAAACTCCATGGTTTGAGTAATAAATTCAAATGACTTGGCCTTCAAACAACAGTGCTGATTAGTGAACAGTTGGACACATGCTTACAGGATACAGTTATTGAGTACAGATGAGATCATACCAGCAGAGTCATTCAGGTATTTTCAAACTGTCATGGCTTGTTGGAAATAGAACAATGTTCTGTGATAAATGGGTAATTTTGTTTTTTAGTTCAGCAAAGTTTCCTGGGCTTTGAGAGACATGATATTTCTATTACTATGTATACTGTTTTACAGGCGCGACTGCAGTACATTTGTGGAGACAGTGTATCTGACAACCCTAAATTTTTGGTCCTCTGATGGCATGGCATCACAAATGAAACCAAGTGTCAGTATTGAGTTTACACATAAATCATCAACTTTTCATTCCTCGGTGTTGAGTGGGAAGCACATTTCTAGTAATTCTGTGAATTTTCATGCAAATCATGTTCATCATTCTCCTGTGACAAAGTTCGAAAGAGTAAATTTTACATTGAATTTACATTCAACCAGTCATTTTCTCTCACTTGTGACATGAGATTGGATTGCTTTTAGGCTCACCCCTCAGATTGTTAGACACAAAAAAAAGACCACAGGGGTCTCAGAATATGTCATGCCTCCAATTTTCCAGGCCTACTGGGTCAACTCAGCTTCTCTGACACAGAAAGTCATGAATCACCTTAGCGCAGAGGGTTGCTAATCTTTCTTCCCTGAGCTATGCCTGTTAGCTCGGGTATAGGGATCTAGAGGGATTTCACAGGCATGGATGTGATGAAGACATTGCCTAATAACAAATATGTCTTCTTATTTTCACTGTTATGTTGACTGGAAGTCAGTTTGTGGGTTGGGTTTCCATAATATACTCACAATCTTCAAATTCATGTTCCACATTTCCACTCACCTAATAATAATATCATACATTTCAACCCTGAACTAGCTCATATAAATGTTGATCAGAACACACTGATATCCCAGCACAATGTAGCCAGAAGGCCCAATAGCATGTTCTCTCTCGAAAAGCAATCAGTGGTGTATTAGACCCTAGCATGTTCACAGCCCGGGTGAAACTTTCGATAGAAAACATTGTCAATGTTGTTGTTGAAATAAATAGCCTTCAAAGAGGTACTCGTCTGTTAACCTTTTAAGGTCCAATCCTTCCACACACTATGACTTCAATCATTCAATTCTTCATTTGTAACAAAATGGTTTGGAAAATTTGACAAATACCCAAACTTGGTCTCATGAGTTGTCTCAACAATGTCACAAGTAATTACAAAGTGTTCAAACAAATTCACCTGTTGGTACTGGTATAGTGATTACGAGAAATCTTCCTCAAATCCCTAAAGGCCTTAAACTCTGTGATGGAAAGTAGTATGAATGTCGGATTTGGACTGATTCATAGTATCATTAGCAAAGTAATGATCACCTTTAAACTTGAACCTGGAGTTGTCCTTTAATCTCACTCTACCATCAGCACATGGTCAGGAATGTGACTAATCATCAGATAGACGCAGAAATAAGAGAATGAGACTTGTGTCCTCTGCATTTATCCCAAGGAAGAGGAAAGAACCAAATTTGACAATGGTCACAGCCAGATAATAAATGAGTAGTCAGGTTGAACCTTCAGTATATGCTGCTATATAGTCAACCATGCTTACAGCACAAGTTATTTAATTAATTAGCAACATTTGCACAAACATCACTTACCTCGTAACTGGGACATGATCAAATGATTTCACTGAGTGAGGTCAATTAGTAATGATAATCTGGCGAGGAGAAACAACAAATATATACTAATGGTCTTGGACTGTCTCAAATGTCACTTCAAGCTATAAGCCTACACTTCTGAAGCAACAGACCAGCTTTGATCGACTGAGGCAGATATTTGATCAACCTGAAGAGTAAAGAGTGAACTAGGAATCTGTTGATTCAACCTCAAAGAACATAGGGGAGTCACTTGTGTACTAAAATTGTGTGATTCAACTTCCAAATAAGGAGGAACCGTACAGCAACAAACAGATTCGTTCAGTTACCTAGAAAGTTTTTCAGGTTGGTTTTGTGAGTCCATTTCAGTGTCTAACTGAGAGAGATTATCAATGTTTGAAGCCGTATAGCAAGTTGAATATATGGGACCCTGATACATGGTATAACGAAGTAAGCTAATGAGACAAAAACATATATTGGCACATTGTATCCCAAAGAGCAGCAAATTATTAAATTAGAAAAATAAATTGAACAATGACAGTAAAAAAACAGAAAAACGGAAGGATGCAACCTGGTTGCTCTCTTCCTAATCCACTTTGCATAAATAATTAGACGAACATAAACTTCTCTAAACGGTGGAGGATTTGGTAGGTTCAGCTCGAGTGCTGTCATCAGACTTCTGTTGACGTTGAGAGCTTCTGAAGTGAGCGGTACGGGAATGCTTGAGCGTCGAGGCTCGCGCTGGGTGACTGGACTGGCAGCTGTGAAGTACTCCGTGAAGCCTGTGGGGCAGGTTGAGGTTGGTGATCGTGGAGTCGCCCCCCTATCCTACCCCCAGAGTCCATTTTCCGGTGAGACGGACACTTTTTAGATTGCAACTTGTCGGCGCTCCCGCGCCTCGTGGGCCCCCGTTCGGGGGAGGGCCCTGATTTATGAGTTCTGCTTGGCCTATGAGGTGAGGGTGGCTTTAAGCAGTCTCTTGGTGTTCTGTGTTCCATGTATTGGGGCTGGTGGGGGGTAGGGCTGGTGGAGATAGGGAGTCCAACCTCTGAAGAACCATATCCTGCAACGAAACAAGGAGATGACTGATATTGATGGACATTTCTAGGGTCGTCGTTATCAATGGTGATGAGAATGGTCATTATTGGTCCAAGCCCCATATCTGTATGATGTCCCATTGCAAAGTTTTGGTCCATAATAGTTCTCATTCGGTTTTCTTACAAAGGAACTTTCGGCCATCTACCAGCTCATCAAACGAAAACCCCCTTGCTGGCTAATGTTCTTCTCAAAGTACAACTATTGTCTAAATTTGAAGGAAGAGTTGTTCGACAATGACAACAATTGCATACTTCCATCTGCACAATCATCATGGCACAGTTACTGAGAATTGTATGAAAGTTGGATTTGGACTGATGTACTAAGTTTCCCCTCAACAATGAGTAAATGCACTGGAATTGTTGTTTAATTCACAGTTACGGAAAATTGTATGAATGTTGGGTTTGGAGTGATGTAATAAGTTTCCCCTCAACAATGAGTAAATGCAATGGAATTATTGTTTAATTCACAGTTACTGAAAATTGTATGAATGTTGGGTTTGGACTGATGTAATAAGTTTCCTCTCAACAATGAGTGAATGCACTGGATTATTGTTTAATATAAAACTAGCAATTTTCAAATCAGGGTCCCTCACCTCTGAATGGACTGCACTCTTCCTCTCTTGGCGGGCAAGTGTTGGAGGAGGAGACACTCATCTGGTCTGAGCGTGGCCCCCCTCCTTCCGCCGTATGATCCACTGAGGTCAGTCAACAATCAGTGAATGCACTGGAATTATTGTTTAATATAAAACTAGCAATTTTCAAATCAAGGTCTCTCACCTCTGAATGGACTGCACTCTTCCTCTCTCAGTGGCGGACACGTGTTGGAGGAGGAGACACTCATCTGGTCTGAGCGTGGCCCCCCTCCTCCGCCGTATGATCCACTGAGGTCAGTCTCCGAGGGGCCCATTGGTCTGTGGAGCAGGTGATCCATGGGGTAGGCATCCCCACCGTGCCACTGTACCGGGGGGTACCTAGGGTGACCATCCAGGAAGGGCTGGTTCTCCCCTATAGCTGGTACTGTACTGGTACAAGAGTACTCAGAGGGGTACTGTGGGCTATGGTGCAGGCTCACTGGTAACTGGTGTAGATGGGTGTCACCCATTGCATCTCCTGAGAAAGAAAATAAAGTCTAATTACAGAGAATTGTGCATAAGAAAAGAAAGTTCAAGGCCATCTTTCGCAGTACAAGGCTTGTGAGGATGCTATCCCTTTTCTCATAATTTCCCTGAAGAGTATATATGAAGACGGATCACATGAGGTACTGGGTTTGAGACTCGCTCAGTACAGACATTTTTTTATCCAGCTTTCTTTCTGTCATCCCTCGATCATGGATGAAACTTTTGCATGGTAAGAAAATCCCATCAGGGACGCTGCCGAGTTCCCGCGAGAGAGGAGGACCATTAGAACACACAATTGTGAGACTACTGATTCATTAGGTGTTGTGAATTACTTTGTCATACTTATATAGCGCTTTACACAATTTACATTGGCCTCAAAGCACTTAGAACAGATCTTTGTGACTCATATATTAGTGCTCTTCTTTTTTCCTGACACACTGAGACAACTTGTCATGTCCTTGTGGTCCCCGGGGGACCTCACAATTGTTGCAGCCCTAGGGGGTGCTCACTATTTATTTTGCTGAGTCATCTAGTAGGGTATCCCTTTTACACGGGGCTATCACCCAACAGGCAAGGGACGTGTCATGACCAACAGCACTACGGTAAAGCCTCACCACCCTTCTGTGGACTTAAACTTGCAATCCCGATCTTAGGTCTGGAGCTCTACTGACTCCTCTAATCCGCCTCCCCACAGATCTTTTTTTAGTTGTGTCACAAATCTCAAATGATGGACATTCACTTAGTTGAAGTATCTTGGATATCGGATCAGCTCAGTTGGTCGAGCTCTGGACAGATGATCAGAAGACTGTGAGTTCAGATCCTGGCCAGCTGGCTTATTTGTTGCATCCTTGGTCAAGGTGCTTCACATTGCCTTAACCTAACCAGGCATTATTGGGAACCTGTGAGGAAGCCGGGTACAAATAGCACTGAGTTAGCTGATGCCACATACTCTCCCGAATGGTCAAAATGCATACCGCTTCCCATGATTATATGTGAGGTGCTTTGAGCATGTCACAGAAATGGGAAAGGTTATATGAGAAACAAGAAATTGTTTCTCAGTTAGGGTAACCCCTTCATCCAACTCACCAGGTACTCTGAGACTGCACATGTTATACTCTGGTGGGTCCTCTATGCCCATCTCGCTGGGGAATATAGCAGCGCTCCGCCCGTGATGATGGAACCTCAGGTGGTCGGTCCTGGTGAGATCATCGACAGAGTCACAGTCGCTGTTTTCATGTTGGTACTTGTCTGTAGCTGTGTAACAAGAAAATAGAACAACGATTCAAGAAAAATAATCATTGCTGGAATTGACCAGGAAGGACCAAGGCCATGGCCGTCAGATTTTTGGTCATGGCTAATATTTTTATTCATTAGGAATTATTACGATTATTACCTCCTTATACTGGGAAGTTACAAATGTAACCACTCTGTACCCTCGGTATGAGAGTGTCCTTAGCAGAGCGTATTTGTGTTTCCAGTAACCCAAGCCCTGAAGTGGCAATAAACTGAGCCAAATATACCACTCTGTACCATTCGTATGAGAGTGTCCTTGACAGAGCCTATTTGTGTCTCCAGTAACCCAAGCCCTGTAGTTGGTAATAAACGAAGCCAAGAATACCACTCTGTTCCATCGGTATGAGAGTGTCCTTGGCAGAGCCTATTTGTGTTTCAAGTTACCCAAACCTTGTAGTGGTGATTAACTGAGTCAAAATTACCACTCTATACCATCGCTATGAGAGTGTCCTTGGCAGAGCCTATTTGTGTTTCCAGTAACCCAAGCTCTGTAGTGGCGATAAACTGAGCCAAAAATACCACTCTGTACCGTCGGTATGAGAGTGTCCTTGGCAGAGCCTATTTGAGTCTACAGAAACCCAAGCCATGTAGTGGGTAATAAACTGAGCGAAAATCATCACTCTGTACCATCCGTATGAGAGTGTCCTTGGCAGAGCCTATTTGTGTTTCCAGTAACCCAAGCCCTGTAGTGGTAATAAACAGAGCTAAAAATACCACTCCGTACCATTGGTATGAGAGTGTCCTTGGCAGAGCCTATTTGTGTTCCATTTACCCAAGCCCAGTAGTGGTAATGAACTGAGCCAAAAATACCACTCTGTACCATCCGTATGAGAGTGTCCTTGGCAGAGCCTATTTGTGTCTCCAGTAACCCAAGCTCTGTAGTGGTAATGAACTGAGCCAAATGTTACCACTCTGTACCATCGGTATGAGAGTGTCCTTGGCAAAACCCATTTGGGTTTCCAGTTACTCAAGCCCTGTGGAGGTGATAAACTGAGCAAGAAATACCACTGATCAAATTGGCATGACACTCAAGGACATTTTGACTCGTAGGCCATGTACTTGGACACGGATACTAAGGACTCGGATCGAGAGGACTTGACCATGGCCCAGGTAGAGATATTATTTTTAGTCTTACCTTCACTTGACACTCCACTGCTGGTTTCCTGGTGGATGGTCCCCTCAGATGAACCATTCAGGGATGTGCTAGGTATCTCAGCCGGCAGGGAGGTGTTGTCCGGTGGCGAGAGGGCGTAGCGCCGACGTAGCTTCTTGGTCTGATAGATGACGATCACCCAGATGATAGAGGTACCCACTATACAGAGCACCGCCGCGATGATGATAATACCTGATGTAGTCATCACAGAAAGCTGGAATGCACCCTCTAGAAATAACAAGGAAAAATCAATCATTCGAAATGGGTTTGACATTCGGTCTAGAAATTCGAATTTTAGTGTGTTCTGGGAGTGACCGCGAATGATGTGGGTGAGGCATGTTTTTCTCTTTCTGTGATTGTGTGAAATGTGATACAAGTTCTAATCTCAGCAGATAGAGCATAGTTTCCCATTCCCAAGCTGGCATAAAATAAGATATGATTGATAATCATTCCCTTCTCAGGATCAAAGGTCGTTGTGACACCCGATACAAAGTGTTGTAGAGACGACCAATCAGCACAAATATATGGCAACATGCATGAACTCTTACCATAAAGATTAGCAGGTATATATTGTTATAGTACATGCTAACATATGTATATACTTGTTCTAAAAGTTACAAAGTTTAGTATATCAAGTTATCATGTAACCACTTTTATTATATGTC
Source organism: Eupentacta quinquesemita (assembly GCA_032360705.1). Classification (NCBI taxonomy): domain Eukaryota; kingdom Metazoa; phylum Echinodermata; class Holothuroidea; order Dendrochirotida; family Sclerodactylidae; genus Eupentacta; species Eupentacta quinquesemita. Next base: position 11,614 of record JAUOBX010039551.1, read on the forward strand.
AATACAGCCATGGTACAGCAGCATGTAATCCCACCATTCAGCCTCTTCCTCACACCCTTTCTCCCTGTTGACCTACTTGTAGTAACTAATCCCTCAGAGTTACTAGCATCGCATACATACTCATCAACCAAAGTTTTATTAGCATCAATAGAGCCATGTTACATGTGATTTTACCAATCAGCCTCTCCCCCCGACGTCTTTCTTCCTGTTGACCCACCTGTAGTGACAGCCAGCATAGCCCTGCCCTTCACTAATCAGCATCGCAGACATACTCATTACCAGAGTTTCATTAGAAATCAATACAGTCATGTTACATGTGATTTCACCATCTTCCTCCCACCCCTTCCTTCCTGTCCACCTACCTGTAGTGACAGCCAGTATCGGTCTGCCCTCTGGGAATCCTCCAGAGTTACTAGCATTGCAGACATATGCATTAACAAGTTTTATTGGATGGTAATACAGCCATGTTACATGTGATTCCACTGTTTTGCCCACTACTCCCACCCCTTCCTTCCTGTCGACCTACCTGTAGTGACAGTCAGCATCGCTCTGCCCTCCACGAATCCCTCAGAGTTGCTCGCGTTACAGACATACTCCCCTCCGTCTTCCAGGGTAACCTCCATCACGATGAGGAAGCGTCCCCCATCCTCCACGGGCAGCCTGTGCCTCTCAGAGGGGATGAAGGGCTGCCCATCTTTAGACCAGCGTATCCCCGGCTTAGGGCTCCCTCCCGCCCGACACTCTAGGATAGCTGCACCACCCACATGTGCCTCCTGGTCAGCTAGAGGCTCCACCATGTAGGGATCCTGGAGCACCGTCAGAGTGGCGTTACTCAGGATGGTCCCTGCCTGGTTGCTAGCGGTGCAGGTGTACACGCCTGTGTCCTTCGGCTGTAGTTCCACGATGAAGAATCGATCAGAGTCTGGGAGGACGTGGAATCGGCGGTCCAGCGCCGCAGGGATCTCACGCCCACCGTCCTTCTCCCAGGAGATTTCTGGCATGGGATGGCCACTGGCAGAGCACTCCAGCCTCGCGTTCGTACCGACCTTTGCTCGGACATCTGATGGGGTCTTGGTAAATGATGGGAATACTGCATAGACAAAGAGAGTGGAAGGCAGAAATTTAGGGATGGTGATCAGAAAGTGGTTAATATACTAATTTCTTGTTCCTTGCCAGGTCATCATTCATAATAGCCTTCCAATGGGGAAAGTCATAGTCATACAAAATGAAAGGTTAGACACAGTAGAAAATATTCAATTCTCCCAGATCTATGCCAGAGCTATTTGTATGTATCTCACTGCTGCCTGTAGGCTCAAGTAATACTCAAGAAAAGCAATTTCACTTATCGTAGTGATTTTTTGTCATTATATTATTAGGGGTCTGCTCAAGTGAAGCTTCTTAATACCAGTACTCGAGTGGGGAATACATATCTGACTGGTATCTGTTTCTTTTATCATAGTAGTATTGTCCCCCTAGTATGTTTATTTGTCCAATCATGGTAGTTAAACGGTTCCCCAATGTTCAATGATGACTTTATGTGCTGTGCAGTAGTATGAAGCTGAGGTTTAACAGGAAACCAGAGAGAAGACAAACCCATGACTGATCCATTGAGAAGAAACAAAAGCTTGTTGGCATATTTTGTGCTAAAAGGGTTCCTTATTGGAATTTTGAAAGATTTGGGACACCATGGATGATTGTATCTCTGTTATCATCCACACGTTACGTAGTATGTCTGTGGTGCTCTGTGCGAGTTCCAGTATGATCGAGCGTCAACACCACATTATCATCGTACATTATAATCAAGACTTGAATAAGCGGGAGCCCAGGGGCTATTAGCCCTAAGAAATGCATCAAAAGCCCCTGGTCCTAATGACATTTTATGTACCAGGGGATATTTTTAAGCTAAGAAAGCCCCTGGATTCTTTGGTCGACCACATGAAAATATTAGTTGCAACATGTACTACGTTTATATATTTTTCGTGGGCAATGGAAAACCAATTATTTAATGTACATAATAATGCATGTGACTTAGTTCTATGGCATCTGGGGTATGCTTCCTTATTTTGCAGAAGACAAGAACAGAATAAAGGCCCCTGGGTCTAGGCCCCTGGTTATTACCTGGATTACCTGGATGGCCATCCTCTCCTCCAATGTCGGTTGACCCTCACGAGATAGAGAGAATGGCTGATTGGGATAGAAG
>JAUOBX010039662.1:0-13811 GCA_032360705.1 Eupentacta quinquesemita
GCGAGCGACCAATCGCCCAGCGATGATCGCTAGATTCGCCGTCGCTCGAAACGCGTTTGGTGTGAAAGCACCTTTACGCGACTGACAAGCAACATGCACCAATATGATGGTTGCACTCCTGCGACTCGCTCTGTCTCTCACTCTTCCTTATTCGTTGTGAGAACCACTCGACTTTGCAATGCTTTGCCATCTGTCTGCTTTCCCTCTTCCTACAACATTCTGCTTTTCAAGTCCAGTATCAACAAGCTTTCTCTCACCACTCTCTTGTAACTCTTCCCTCTTTCTCCTGCGGGCCTCGTCATATGTTTACACCCTTATATTATCATAGTTATAGATAACAGCTGTGTCATCTGCATATAATATTAGCTGACTTCAAATAGGAGACCATTTATGTAGATAGAGAAAAGCAAGGGCCCAACGATTTATCCCTGCGCAACGCCAAATTGTACACCCATCATATCGATACTCGATCTGTACAATCTGATTTCTGCCTGCCAAATGAGAGCCAAATCAATCTAATGCAGAGTCAACAACTCCATATGACTGAAGTTTGTCAAGAAAGATGTCATGATCAACTGTATCAAAAGCTTTCTCAAAGTCAAGGAACAAGATACCAATGTACTTCTTTCTCCCACAGGCACCATCCATCTCCGACAAATTATCATCAACCACATAGCTGAGAGCTGTAGTAGCTGAGTAACCAGGACTGAAGGTAGCCTGATTGCCATTTATTGAGGAGCTTGTTACCTGTAAGGTATACTTATACAGTTGATCATGAACCACTCTTCCAAAAGCACCTTCTGAAATGTGTGAGTGTACTCATCGGTTGTCATAAAACCATGGTATTGGTGACTTCTAGACATTTTGGAAACTTTCAGGATACAGAAGTAACTGTCATCAGTATCAGTCATGTCAACTCGGGAGCCCGTTCGCCTCGCAAATAGCAGCTAGCTTGGACAAGTCAGTCAAAAGCGTTATATCTTTGGTTGAGCAATATTAGGCGTCGCTAAGACCGACATCCGTATGTTCCGATCGCTCTATGTTCGGAGAGGACCTTCTGATGTTCCGACTACTTTATACATAGACGTTTTCGAACAGGCTTTGAAGAGTAACCCATGTTCTGACCTCTCCATGTTCCAACCAGTCGGAACATATAGGGAAGTCAGAACAAACGCCTGTACTGTCTGACTGGAGGAAGCTCGGTGCCTATAAGTACACTTGTTGCTAGGATACGTCTCTGCGTTCTGACTGGTCAGAATGTTCGCGGGGGGAAGGGGGGTGGGTGAGACACCTAAACACCCATGTCGCGACGGCCCTGCGTGCAAATAAACATAGCACACCTCCCTACCTCTATGACATATTGTCGCATCAGGTCACTTACAGGCCAACACGTTCACACCTAAGAGCGTAGGTGTTTCAACTTTCTGGGACCGCAGATTGCAGTGCACCATCCCACGACTCTGTAATTCGCTTCCAGTAGAGCTTTAGGTCTCTATCGATCTAAGGACAACACAAGAAGGATTACCAACACTTACAACAAAAGTCACCTTGGACCAGACTGAGGAACAATAGTGATCAGATCATGGCCAACCTACACAGTTGGAATGTATGCCATTGTAATTCTCTAGTTTAATAAGTAGTTCCACCCAAATTGACAATCTGTTCGTGTTCTAACTGCCCATATTGTTGCTAATTGGGGGACCTACTACCCATCCCCACCCGTCACGCGCACAGGTGTTGTGTCTCCTGAATCCATCCAGTCAGAAATAAACTTTAATTATGCAATGGTATTATTCCCACATCCTGCACATTGCTGCTGTCTATTTTCTCAACTCCCCTATCACCCACTTGGGAGAGTGACTGAAGAGAGGGCCAGATTATTTACTCCTCTCCGTTGAATATAATTCAATTAGTTCAACTAGTTGTCAACAGTCTACTCAGTCAGGATCACATATAAACAAACAATTTCTGTCTAACACTCTTGTAAATTGTGGAGAATGGGAATTGAAGGTGCTGATAGCTGATAGACTGGTCACTACCTGTTTGCTGTTCTGATTAGGGGCACTTGAGACAATTAGTTCGAGGTTTAATTCAAGTGCTGTGGGGATTGATATACTGTATATAGTGTACACTATACTGACCACAGTTCCAGTACTAAGGAACAAATGGGACATTTTCACTTGTGTTACGAATGAGCATTCAGGAAATAACTCAATTGACATGATTGTAGAATGACCAGTGGAGTAATACATATGAGTTTCAAGTGAAAAAATGCGATGATGCGTAGTGTTCCATGTTTTTTTGCCTCAAAGCAAACCAGTCAAACAACATTTGTGTATCATTTTTAGACACTCATTTCAGTAGCAGGTTTACCATTTTTGTGATTGATAAGCTAATGATAAATGTTGCTCTTGAAATGTTAGCTTTGAAAACACGAAAAACAAGAAGCACAAGACAAAATATACTGATCAGACTTAGTTACAAATCAGGAACTTCCACATTTATAGGTGTATGTTTAGAATCCTCAGCAGGTTTTAGACAAACATAAAACTATCTAGAACGATGACACTGGACCTAACAGTTAGGATAGAGGTTTCGATATCAAACAACCCTGTACGGACTACAAAGGTGTAGTCCAGTGCACTAGTCCCTGGTCAAGCCAAGCCAGGATATTAGTAATAGTATGCAGGGAAGGCGTTTTGTGCTTGAACTTTTTGAGGGGGTGACATTTTCAGCTGAGTAGCCTATTATCTGAGCACCATGGGTTACCGCGTAGGGTATATATATTATATTCAATTCATAATAAATTCAGTGTTGCATTTCTTTAGTATACCTGCAACAACCGACACCTGCAGATAATTTCGAAACTACATACATGAAAAAAAACCTACATACTGAATATGAAGTTTCTGAACCTTTCCGGTCACCAGTTATCATGTTTACAAGGTATTTGGAATTTGACGGCATTTGATCACGAATGGACCAAACCCCCAAACAATGGGGATCATGTACTCCATATGGCCCAACCTACATAGGAAATATGAAGTCTCTGCACATTTTCGTTGACTAGTTGTCATGATTACACCTTGACATATGTTGACCCTGAATAACCTCGGACCGAACTCGAAGACAAAGGGATCATGTACTCCATGTGGCCATCCTACATACCAAGTTTGAAGTCTCTGCCCCTTGTCGTTCACTAGTTATCTTGGTTATTTCTAGACTGTGACCTCTGTTTACCCCTAAATGACCTCGGACCAAACCCGAAAGCAATAGGGATCATCGGTACTCTATAGGGCCAACCTATATAGCAAGAATCAAGTCTATGCACCTTCTCAGTCACTAGTTATTGTGTTTACTAGGTTTCTAGACTTTGACCTCTGTTCACCCCCAAATGACCTTGGACGACCGCCCCGAAACCAATAGGGATCATGTACTCCATATGGCCAACCTAGATACCATGTATCGTGTTTACAAGGGGCGTAACACACGCGCACACACACACGCGCACACACACACATTCACACGCCCGCACCATCGCATAGATTTTTGTTGGCCTCCGGCAAGGACTTGAAAATACATATGCCACATGGATATTCAAGGTTCACCGTCCTAATAGGAGAGTGTTCTGTTTTATTCCAATGACTCGTTCCGCTGTAGAACCTCCATATGTATATCTGCGATAAATACAGCATATTTGTTCATATTCCTTGTCTCTGCTATACGCGAATCCAACTTTGTTGCCGCATCCTGAAGGGCTCCTAAATTCACACGCCGTCGTTTCTGCGGCGGGAATCACCACACTCGGGGATATCCTTATCCATTGCACTCAAAATGACTGAGAATATGCAAATAGTGACGTTTGCCAAGAACATAGTACCGAACACCCAGAGGTACGAGCCTGTCGAGTCCAGAAAAGCTCCTGTCAAAAAAGAATAAATTGGAGAGATTTATTTTAGCCTAGGATGGAATTGATGGAATATCTTCGTTCATAATTGTAATGTCCGAATAGTCGGGGGGGGCTTAGGGCATAAAAAGAGATGTTCGGCACAGATGTTGCCAATACCATACTCTTTCGATTTCTGAGAAAACAATTCACTGGCGGAGCCATATTGTGGAAAATTTAAAAGGGCCGCCATTGGGAAATATGATTACCTGTGAAAGCGGTTCAGGCATTTGAAATACAACATTTTAGGGGTTTCCTGTGTCGATGATTATGATTTTTATGCTAACTCATCGATTCAATGGTAAGTTAACCCTTCACAACCACCATATGCGATCGTAAAACACATTTTTCAAAATTATCACGATTCTGGGGGAACATATCACGATTTGGAGTGATTTATTCATTTATTGTCAATTTATTCCTTCGAATTAACCTTGGGAGGTTTTCTGACCCCAAAAAATGGCACTCCATATTGTCCGGGAGCTCATATAACAATATAAACTGATAGACTGTTGCACGCACTTCCTTCCAAGAGCAACATATTTGGTCCAGATGTCGGTTTTACCATACAATTTAGATTTTTGGCGAGCGCTGAGCAAGGTGTCTACTGTAGCGCTGATTTTGATAATATGTTCTATATAATATAATAACTGTTTTGAACAATAAGTTGAATATTGAATACTGCTTAACTCTTTTCACATTCTTCCAAAAGGCGCAACATTTTGCATAGATCTTGCAGGAACCACACTCGCTTGATTTAAAGTGGATATAAGGTGACTAACAAACGAATAATATGAAACATTTTTGAACAATATGTTTCATATAAAACTGTAAATGATCTAGATCCAGAACAACAACACCAAGCCTATTGGGTTTTGAACAGTGGTTGGAGGGAATACAACTAGCCTATATTGTCATGATGAACAATGTACATATATTGAACAATTTTGAATAATTCTGAACAAAATACTCGTCATCAATACATTATTGGGGAGTCAGTAGGATAGCTACAAACACAAAATGCAACATGTTTCAATACTTATAATCGAGTTTCTTGATGGACAGTAGATACCATAAATGTTTCCGTTATATCGAACTCCATCGACCGATTGAACGCGGATTCCAAAATATGTTCATGAACGGAAAATAACGATTTCTAGTCTAATTGACGGGAATGAAAAATCCTATATCATAGTATGTGGGTGGACTGCTGGTGATGTTATGTCTCGTCGTTGTCATATATATGTGTCCCTTGTGGGGTTATCGTGGGAAAGGAATATCCATGCTGGACCACTTGCCCAGATTCCAGCGAATACACGCCTGATGAGCACCGCACTCACATGATGAATCACTGGGCCTCTTCTTTACAAGGGACCAGGTCTGACCCCTCAACCTGAAGTACCCGCAACACTGCACCAACCAAGTTATCTACGAGGCTGTCCTAAGGACTGGCCTCAAACCATCGAGTCCCGTACTGACTTCCCAATTACTCTGAGCAATAACCACAATTGCGGCGAATTGATGTGGTCAAAATGACACCGCACTATAAGAGAGGAGGCAATGTCGATGAAACCTCCTCGATCATCACCATACGTCACTCTCCAGTGACCTCATGACATCTCATACCAGTCCAATGCGTCTACTACCATCGAACATGTCGTTATGGGTGCTGAATCCATGAGGACTTGAGGAATGAGTAAGGCCCATCCCCACTGGTACCAATGAAAGTAAAGAAGGCTAATGGAGGCAAGTAATCCATGATGACCTCGAACTGGGAATATTACACATTAGGCTGAGTGAGAAAGGCTTCAACTGAGTTATGGTCTACTCTACCCCATGCTGCAACCACAACTACGATGATGATAATAAAGATGGAGATGGAGGTGATGATGATGCTGATGATGATGGAGATGGAGATGATGATGATGATAATGAAGATGGAGATGGGGATGATGATGATGATGACGATGGTGATGATGTTGATGGATATGGAGATGATGATGATGATGATGCTGATGTTGACGATGACGACGATGATGATGATGATGCTGATGATGATGGTGATGATGATGACGATGATGATGAAGATGTTGATTGAGACGATGATGACGATGGTGATGATAATGATAATGATGATGATGATGATGATGATGATGATGATGATAAATATGGAGATGGAGATGATGATGATGATGACGATGATGATGATGATGATGATGATGATGATGGTGATGATGATGATGGTGCTGTTGATGGTGCTGCTGATGGTGATGATGGTGATGACGATGATGAATATGCTGCTGATGATGATGATGAATATGCTGTTGCTGATGATGATGACGATGATAATCATGATTATGACAAAGATAATGATGAAGACGATGATGAAGCCTCGTGCTAATGGATGATGCTGATGCTGCTGCTGCAGATGATGATGATGAAGATGATGATGATATAAATTCATGTGAGATATATTCATTTGTCTTACCTGAAAGTGTACCTCCAAGCTGCATGGATACTCCTCCGAAGAAGTAGCTGATTGCAGTTCCTTGTCGGAGATGATAGCTGCACAGGTATTGTGGTATCATCCCGTTTAGCGCTGTATCCGCGAATGCGAGACCAAAACCACAGAGGCACGAAGACATCAACATCAGAATGTAGTTTGAACTGACCATATACCCGAACAGACCGGTGCATATCAAGCAAGATGGTACTACACCGGCAAAAGTAATGTTCATCCACTCGAGATAGAAAACCAAAATCACGAATATCTTCCCCAGGAACCCACCGATTCCGCCTGCGGTGGAGAGAAAGACGGCCTCCGATGTTAGAAGACCCGTCGATGTCCCGAATGGTACCAGGAATATAGCCCAAGCAGTGAATGTGTAATAGAGCACCGAATGAACAATCAAGAAAATTGCGAACTGGATATGCTCCGTGATTGGTGAACAGTCGAATATGCTCGAGCATCCGGGCGCATCGATCTCGTCAGTGTCACTGGTTCTCCGAGAACAGCAACAGTTTTCAACAATGGTTCTCGGTTTATTCTGAGTAGCCATTATATTTCTGGTCGTTCCAATGACAGGTTTAAGGACGGCGCCGCATGCAATGCAATTCAACGATAACGCCCCGAGTAGAAGGTACGTTCCACGAAAGCCGTAGTCGTAGTTAAGTATTTCCACGAATGGCGGCATGATAGACACACCGAGATATGTAAAGACCTCCCTCGTTGCTAACGCCACTGAAAATCGATCTCTGAAGTGTTCGATGAATGACATGAAGAATGCGAAATGAAGTAGTCCTCCTCCGAAGGCTGTGGATGGGAAAAATGAGGTTCACATTTAGGGTAAATGCTGTTGTAGACTGGGTTTAATAATAACATAGTTCTATAGTCATAAGGCCTGTCCACACTGCAGGCAATAAATCGGGAGGCGGTAAAGATGACAACAACTACAGGTGTTGGATGGGGGAAGGTGCTCTGGAACTGATACAGTTAATCCAAGAGGGATATATGCATGTTTGTGAGGAAGAGGAGCACTGTGGATCTGCCTGAAATCAAAAAAATATATCCAGAACTGTGATATGTGATTTTCGGATACATTTGTTCATAATTCAGTTGTGAAATGTTGGGACTCTGTGGAGGAGAATAGTGACTACAGTATCATCCATTGGAACACCATGTGTATCAATTCTGTTACATCAGTCTAACAAACATATGTATACAGGAGCCTAGCTCAGGTCAGTGCCTAGCCCTACGAGTTACCAAATATAGGTAAAGGAAAGGGCATAGCCTAGCTTGATGAGTTACAGTATTTACTGTATAGGTAGAGGGCAGGTTGATGTCTGTTCATCCAGTTGATGTAAGTTCTGTTGTAATTTCTGAGATGATGTCTCCTGGTTACAACTCTCCAATCAGACCGTGTAGACGGTTATGGCGATGTCCTCTTGGCGACGAAGACGGACATCATTGATTATGAAATCGAAACTGCCGTTACTAGTGAACTAGTTGCAACGAAGATTCAGTTGTATGGTCAACTCCCCTCATTGTCATGTCAGCTTACCGCCCAACTAACCATGACCTCAACTATGCAAACGTCTTATGTGTGTCAATACGACATGTTAATACCAACAACCCATCAGCTGTGAGTTGGCTCAGTGGGGACTTCAATCTCCCCGATGTCGACCAGGAAACTCCAACCATCATTGGCCATCAGTACAGCCATGTAATCAACAACTGCTTCCTTTCCACCTTCAATGATTCTGGTCTATCCCAAATCGTCGACTTGTTCCTCAGACCGGCCCTTATGGAAATGGTCCTTACTTAATCTGATATTCGTGCTCGGAGACAGAACCTACAAGGCGAAAAATACTGTTATGGAAGAAAGCCGACTTGGACTGCATCAAGTTGAAAATCAGCACAGTTTGGTCAGAGCTTCGTCTCAGCCCACTCTCCTACTACTGATGTGAATATTCTATGGAACCATATCACAGCACTACTCTACGATATCCTGAACACAATGGTCCCTTCCAAGCTGTCGACCACGAGACACAACCAAATCGTGGATTTTTTTAACTATCGAATCCAAAGCTAAAAGAGAAATAAGCATTCAACAGGGCGAGAAGAACAGGTGACTCACATGACTGGACCCACTATGAAACACTGAAACAGTCAATGCGTGATGACTGTCGCCGAGCCTACAACACCTTTGTCAGCGATATGCTGTGTGAAGAGGGAAGCAGGAAATTTAAGAAATTCTGGTCCTATATTAAAAACAAACGATGTGAGAACTCTGGTGTGGCCTTATTGTTAAAGGATGGTATCCTGGTAATCCTGCAAGGCGAAAGCATGACCAAAGCAAATCTGCTCAACGATCAGTTTGCCTCCGTCTTCACTGATGGAGACATATCCCAACTACCTCACCTTGGCATTAGTACACACCCCACAGTCACGTTCCACTCCCCTCCATCGGCAGCGAAGGAATCAGAAAGCTTTCGCTGAACCTAAAACCACACACCGTTCGTGGCACTGACAACCTACCAGCCTACCTTCTCAAGGGAGCAGCTGAGGAACTCACTCCAGTGTGCAGCCTTCTCTTCGACGCAACTCTCCATCAAGCGAAGATCCCACATGACTAGAAGTCAGCTAATGTGACCCCAGTCGTCAAGAATGGAGAGAAACACAGGCCAGAGAACTACCGGCCATATCCATACCCATAAAAAAAATATCCTGACTGATTGTCAATTTGGGTTCAGGAAGAAGCGTTCTTGCGAGTCTCAGCTCCTGCTTACAGTCGACGATCTGGCTAGAGGACTTCACGACAGACAACGAATCGACGCAATTCTCCTGGATTTCTCGGAAACCTCGGACCGAGTGCCACATGAACGTCTTTCACTGAAACTGCACCACTATGGCATCAAAGGTAAACTCCACTCCTGGATTCGAGACGTCCTATCCGGACGAACCCAACAAGTCATTCTTGATGGCTGTAAGAGCAGTACCTCTTGGGTTACATCAGGAGTCTCACAAGGCACCGTACTAGGGCCCCTATTATTCTTGGTCTTCATCAATGATCTCCCTGATTGCGTGTCCTCAAGCCTATGTCTCTTCACTGATGATGCTCTGCTATACAGACCAATCAAATCACAGGAGGACATTGCCATTTTTCATGATGACCTCACCAAACTTCATGAGTGGGAAAAGAGGTGGCTTATGTCTTTCAATACCGACAAATATGAAGTCCTGCAAATATTCAACAAGCGCAACAACATCTTGGGACCCACTCTATACTCAATCCATGGAACAGCCATCCGTGTAGTCAACGAAGCCATGTTCCTTGGAGCCACATATACAAACTGCAAGAAGGGTGACAGCACTCTTGGATTTCTCCGCCGCGACCTGAGGAAATGCCATCCAGGCATACAATACATATGTTCGCCCTACCCTCGAATACTCTTCTGTCTGGGAATCTCATACCCAAGAAATGATTACCCAGATCGAGATGGTCCAACGGGTGACTTCAACCGTACAAACAGTGTCAGTCAGATTATGCAGCATCTTAGTGGCAGACTCTCCTTAATCGTCGTGCCAACAGCAAAGTCATCACGCTGTACAAAACAATTCATGGGCTGATCGCTATTCCCGCTGCCCCACCCGATCTGTACCCGCCCACTGTCACCACGACTAGAGGCCACGATCAGAAGTTTGTTCAACATCACTGCAAAATACTATCTTACCAGCATAGCTTCTACCTTGCGTTATCTGCATCTGGATACCTTACTATCCACTGTGATTTCAGCCCAGTCGCTGGAAATATTCGGGAGCCGACTGGAACTACTGAATCTCCGCCAGCCTACCTGGTTTTTACTTGCACCCCACCACTTTCAGCATGCATGGAATGATGGAAACAAGACGGAATCAGAGGGCAAGAGGAAATAAGGATGGGAAAGTATGTGGACGCTGTGAAGTTCTCCTGGATGGAGAATCATCTATTCTCTGAAAAGTGAGATATGTGGAAATAATTTTCACAGGAAGTGTGTTGGGGTGAAGAGTACATACACATTTCTGGTGGAAAATATGAACTTGAGCTCGATACATGGTATTGCAACGGTTGCAACAAAGGCTGTGGGAGAGTCCGGCAACAGAAAATTGAGGATGAAGTCATGAAGGTGGATATCGCAAGCATACCGAAGAACACAACACAGAGAACAGAGTTGTGTATATATATATATATATTATCCGTATTATTTCAGCGAATTTCAGCTTGTTAACGCGATAACTCTACCGCACTTTGATTGATCAACTCATACTCGGTATGTGTGTTCCCCATTATGAGAACCAGATCCCTATTGTTTTGGGGTCAGGTCAGAGGTCATCCGAGGTTAATAGAGGTCAAAGACTGAAAAACTTGTTGGTAGGATGAGTCTAGAAGGGGCATTCTGAGCTGGTAATTACAAGAACCCTATTGTGTTGTGGTATATGAGTTCCCAATGAAAAGTACATGAATCTTATTGTTGAGACCATGAAAGGTCAATGCAGTCGAGCAGTGTTTTTTATATAAATAATGACACCTTGTGACACTGTAATAATGCCCAGTATGCAGGGAAATGCATGGTAATCATCGGCTATTCTTTTCTGGGAGTCAATAATAATATCCGACGTTGCATGGGATTACTTGGGATAGGGATTGCGATATTGATTGGAGATAGAGATATCGGGAGTGGGATAGGGATATACGAGTCAATAATATCCGACGCTGCATAGGATAACTCGGGTAGGAATTGCGATACGGATTGGGGAAAGGCATATCGGGAGTGGGTAGGGTTAGACAAGTGAATTTTATCCGACGCTGCATATGAATACTGGGATACTTGTTGCGATCGTGACAGCCCCATCTGCCAAAAAAAGTGAACTGCCGGTAGGGATAGGGACATTAAAGGTACTGGAAATGTCTCTCTCCCAAGATGTTGCTCTGGTCTTCTACTGTCTTAAACTTTGACCTGGTAATTATTATATCCTCCTGACTTAAATAGATAGCCAAATATCACATTTGACTCAAAAGTAGGGAATTCCTCTCCAAATTATGTGTTTTCCGAAACGTTAATTTGCCCAAAATTGTTCAGAAAAATGTATTAAAATCATTTCATTTCATATATAAAATATCACAATTTGCCCAAAAATCAGGGAATTCCTCTCCGAATTCCGTGATATCCCGAACACAATTCGAGGGGAAACCTGTGGAACCTTTATGACTCTTCACATTGTTTTGCAAAGTTTGAAATCAATACAACGATTTTGTGGAAAACTAGCGGAATATCAAATCTTCCGCCAACATTTGTGTGAGAACCTATGATCTGTGACTTCTCACCTCCTTACAAAGTTTGAAATCATTCAAGTCTTGCAATCCATGAACTTTGTGGAAAATTGTTACAAATTAGCCAAATATCACAATTTCAAAAATGTAACCCAAATTTGAGGGAAAACCTACTATCTACCGGCATTTGATACCGCGGCATTTGATACCGTGGACCACAGTATCTTGCTTGATCGCAATGCTGCTACTCTCAAAGTTGGTGATTCAGCCCTTCAGTGGTTTCAGTCATACTTAGAAGACCGTACTAAAAGAATCATTATCGATGAAGCGTTGAGCACACCTGTCAATCTACTCTATGGAGTACCTCAGGGCTCTGTCCTGGGTCCCCTTCTCTATTTGATCTACATCCTTCCACTTGGTAGAATAATCAACCTACATGGTTTATCGTATCATCTCTACGCTGATGACACCCAACTTTATGTCTCTTTTGATCTTCGTGATCATGGCAATTGGACTGATGCACAGAGTCGTATCCTACGCTGTATTTCCGATCTAGAGAAATGGATGGCGGAGAATAAGCTCAAGCTCAACACAGACAAGACAGAAGCCATAGTCATTTCTTCAGCTTACACCAAACCCCTCCCGTATGAAGTGACTCTGGATATTATGGGTGACAATGATGATCTCCTCAGCCCTGTCCGCAACCTCGGTGTGGTTTTTGACATACACCTGAATCTCAAACAGCACATCACCAATGTCTGCTCTGCTGCCTACTACCACCTTCGCAATATCCGTAATGTTCTGACTTTGGATTCCGCAAAGGCTATAACCCATGCCTTTGTAACTTCAAGGTTGGATTATTGCAACTCCTTCTTGCTGGATCCCCCAGTTCTCTCATCGTTAGGCTCCAGCGTGTCCAGAACATGGCGGCCAAGATGATCACTTGAACCAAGAAGCATGACCACATGACTCCAATACTTAAATCTCTTCACTGGCTCCCGATTGAGTACCGTATTCATTTCAAGATTCTTCTCCTGACTTTCCATGCCATACACAATACAGCCCCTGCATACATGTCCGAGATGATCCAGATCTACCAGCCAACGCGGCAGCTAAGAAGTTCCAGCACTCTACAACTGGTCATGCCAAGAGCTCGGTTGAGGTCAGCAGGAGAACGATCATTCTCTTTCCAAGCTGCAACCCTGTGGAACAAACTGCCTCTGGAGATCAGAAACCTGCAAACTATATCCATTTTTAAGTCTCGTGTCAAATCTCTCCTATTCTGCCATGCTTTTTCTTAAGTCCATTCCCTACTCCACTTTATTGTTGTTCTGTACATTTATAAGAAGCCCCGAATGAAACCGGCCCTGCTACCCTCAGCATATGTATTCAAGAAAGATCTTCCATCCTACCTAAAAAAATATTCGTGTTTCTTGTAACATCATTAATTGATCTGTAAGAGGATCTGTAGGCATGATAATATCCCCCATGATGCCTCGTGACCAAGGTATATCTCCTGCTCCGTAGTGTCGTACCTGTTGTGGCTCTATCGTGTACCATGCACTTCCTCTACAGTTGGAGTACTTATTCCATGGGAGGGCGCCCTTTACGACTATTATCAGCTCTCTGGATAAATTCTCGTCCCGTCATTTCTGAAATGCTCTTCCCTCTGCCTGATCTTTTTTTGTCTGGGAAGTTTGGCACCTCAAGTTTTTTTTATCAACAATCGGTTCCTTACGTATTTTCCTCATTCCTCGCCATATGTTCGAGCCTATTCCTTACCGTTTCACCGCAACCCTTCAACCAGCTCTGTCCCTTCGTTATTCTGTATCCTCGCTCTGCCTTCTGTATTGATACGATCACAGTGGTCATCGGTGATGACTAATGAGGCATATGACCTTTGACCTGGTCATCAGGCGAGACTAATGAGGCATATGGCCTTTCTCTGAATACGATCGAGGACACTGAGAGTAGGAGGCGAAGCACTGCCCCATATAGCAACCATACTCCATTTATACTTGGGCGTGGTGGCCTCAGTGGTCAGGGCGTCGGGC
>JAUOBX010039773.1:0-13809 GCA_032360705.1 Eupentacta quinquesemita
GCAGCAGCTCTCCACACTCCTTGAACTTCACCCATCCAAACCTCGCTCTAGCTGTCACTGCAGCCTCACATCCGCCATTCTCGGTCACCTTGTCCCCTAAATAACAGAACTCTTTGACTGTCTCCACCTCCTCACATAGCTCCTCGACTGGTTCCACTACATCTTCAACTTGGTTTTGACACCTCCCACAGACAAAATCTCTTGCCAGCGCCTCAGTCACCCTCTCTACATTTGCACATCTACCATGAATCCACTTCCCACAACTCGTACACAACACCGAGTTCCGCATAACTCTCTTCCCACATATACCACATGGGTCTACCTTACTCACTGAAATTCCTGGTCCCGCCCCACTCACCAACACCTTTGTCTTCCCAAGGTTTACCTTCAGCCCCTTTCTCTCGAACGACTCCTTCCACTTCCCAAATCTCTCTCTTAAGCCCTCCATCGACTCGCTCATCAAGACTGAGACGTCAGCATACAACATTTCACTCATCAGACCTTCTCTAGCAGTTGATCTGTTTAATTTGAATAATTCTGGTTGGTGTGTCATTACATTCAATATACATACCTGTTCTTGTCAATGTTATTGTATTATCTTCTACAGGAGTTTTGGCCATGTACGCATTTCTTCTGCTTGTGTTGTTTCTCGCTGGCAAACAACGGCACCGAGGATCACAGAAGCAGACGATGAAGCGGTTGATTGAGTTTAAGCCAGTGAGTATATAATTTCCTCTATCCTGGACAAACTTGGGGAAAGGGTCCAAGGAAGTTAAAATACCTTGAAACTGTATCACGCCAGAATGTAGGGTGTAGAGTGCCTGCATCAATTTCTGTACGGCTTCCAACTCTACAATTTGTTTTTGGGAATTTTGGACCCGAAGGTCACCAAGGGGCTTCTACTTGAACAGATTGAATTTGATTTTGTTGATCATGGAAGTTGGTCAGTATTATCATCTACTAATGAATGGTACATATATGAAGTAGACTGTAGTCATGAATTTAATGTCAAAGGTCATCTAGTGGTCAATTTTGGCCAGTTTGTTTGATCACTCAAGTGGCTCCTGCTCCTACAGATAAGCTCAGGTATTCATGACATCCGGTCAGTATTATCACTGGTCAATGGTGCATATGGGGTGCTCATGAATCTAAGGTCAAAGATCATCTACAGATCAATTTCGGCCATCTTGTTTTAACAGTGAAGCTGCTTCTGCTCCTACAGAAATGATTGGATGATGAAAGTAGGTCAGTATTACCTTGACCAATGGTGGTATGGATTGTTCAGGAATTTAGGGTCATAGGTCATCTAGGTGTCAATTTAGGTCATTGTTTTAGCTCACCTCGGCCATATGGCTGAGTGAGCTATTGTGATGAGGCCCAGTTATCTATCTGTCTGTCCACGATTGATTCAAATTACTACTCCTCCTACAGGCTTCGCTTGATCATGATGGAACTTGGTCACAATAATGACGAAGTGAAAGGTCATCTGGCTATCTGCTACCTATGGGGTGTTCAGGGAATTAAGGTTGAAGGTCATCTAGGGGTCATTTCAGCCAAAATGGTCATTTTAAGGGTGATATGTTCAAAATGCTTTTTCTCTCACAGATTAAATTTGATGATCATGAATGTTGGTCATTATTATCATTGACCAATGGTGCATATGGGGTGTTCAGGAATATAAGATCAAAGGTCATCTAGGGGTCAATTTCAGCTATTTTGCTTGGATGGTCAAGCGGCTTCTACTTCCACAGATTTAATTCAATGATCATGAAAGTTGGTCAGTATTAGCATTGACAAATGGTTCATATGGGGTGTTTAGGAATTTTGGTCGAAGGTCATCTAGGGATCAGGCCCAGCCTTGGTCATTTTCCCGGAGGAGACTGGATGATTGGAAGTGGCTAGTGGATGTAGCTAGGTGCCATAGAGTATGTGCTCCCATGAGTGAGTGAGTGAAATGTTGAAAGAAAGACAACCACTGATCACAAAACAGGGAAAGACTTGTGGTTCGAGAACCCACTTGTATTTAACAATTGCATGCAGTGATATCATGAGTATACAATCATTTTCATTTTAATCATTCTAATAATTAATTGCAAGCAGGGATGTAGCCAGCCAAATGAGCAGATAAAATTTGAAACAATAGCTATCAATTTACTAATCTGGTGACAATTATGGTGTTTGACTGCTCTATGAACCGGAAAATAGTGAATTTGTTATTTCAGTGTCTTTTGGCAAGACCTGAAAAAGTGCTGGTTGGTCAGGCTGGGTGCCAGCTACCACCGACTGGCCCTGCCCAGTGTAGCTACATCACTGATTGCAAGTTGCTATGTGCAGAATCTTTTGATTTGAACTTCAGTCTCACTGAAAATTAATGGTATTTCCAATTACTACATACAGATTGGTACAGTTCTAGAGGAATACCTTCTGGAAAAGAAGATCCAGCAACAGCCGTACCTCCTCTGCTTTGGCACGCGAAGAGCGCCATCTCAGTTCTTCATTGTTGTGGACTCACAAGCCATCCCTTGCACCGGAGATATTATTACCGCTGTCGACAAACTGTTCAAGTTGCATTACGTGTTTAATGTACAGTATGCACCGCAGTTGGACCTGTTCTACAAGTTCTTGGAATCGGTTGTGTACGGCATCCTCCCTGTCAGTAAAGGCTTGCCCAATACCATCATCGAACTGAATGCTGCCATAGAGGCAACTTCAGCTCAGGCAAACGTGTGAACAGATGTGGCTTTTTTCGATAACTGTATCAGCTATATACACTTGATCTGACAGTTGTTCATTATGTTCATTAAGTATGATGTTCTACTCTAGGCACTGAATCTCTGCATTCTTGTACATCTGTTGCTCCTTACCAGTAAAGTTGTTCGTAATTGTAAATATGTTTCATGAACAACCTGAAGATTGCTGATTCATGTTCCTGAAAAACAGTAATATGGGGTAAAAATTATGGAGTGTTTGGGGTATATTTGGGGTTGGTGGTATTTATCAATGTTCCCTTTTTTTGACTGATGGTTGGAACTCAAAACCCCAAAATTCATATAAAACGTGAAATGTCATAAATGTACATGTGTGTATGGGATGGCTTGCCAACACATTATGTGGAAGACAGAAGGTGGCTGCTGCTCCCATATTTTACTGATAGTGGATGGTCTCATAGCCGGGGGTGCATGTGTTTGTTCTCAAACTTGGTGGACGATGAAGTACAGTAACATTTAAAATGCATTATCTCAACAACTGCAGGCCAGATGTCCATTGCAATTGTTTGTTGGTGGCATTAGTGGGGAATACTAATAATCATATACTGTGGCATTGTACTTTGGGTCCTCAAAAAGTACTGAGTCTTGCTGAGAAAAATACTAATTGGACGAACAAGGTGTACTGGGGTATAATGTTTCATATTCGAGTGGATTCAACTCCATGATGAGTTGAAGGTCAGTATTATTCTTTGTGCCTATCATCTGATTCATTATCTAATTTATCATAGGTGGACATCACCAGAACCAGAAAATGTTGATATCTCGATACTGTAGGTCCGATTGTATATCAGTTGGTATTGCATAGTTGGTCTTCATCATTATTAAGGGGTGAGGCTTAAAGTAGTTTCAACGAAAACAATCTCTTAAACACAGAAAAATGTGATGGGTATATTGTTCTTGTGGATGATTGCCCATGGAAAGATGATTGCCCCAACTGTTCTGGATACTGGAATATTTATGAGTGGGTGGGTTCAGAAGCAACACCAGAAAATGCAGAAATCGCTACAAGTGGTGATCCAGTTTTCATCACAGTTTTCCTCTGGTGACATCGGTGAGGAGCTCCAACAATTGCCAGGCATTCTGTTGGTGGTCCTCATAAATATTGATTGTGGAAACATCAAGGGTCCGATTTAATATTCTCATATTTGGGTAACTGATTGTCCCTCAATGTGTATATTGCCACAATTTACCAATCAGTGGTGACCCTGTCAATCTTATGTGATATTGAAGGGTTATCCCTGACCCCGATCCAAGTTGAAATTTGATGTGTAGCTCAACCAACAGCAGAACCAGGCCAGGAAACAGACCAAGAACATGTCCACCACAACTGCAAGTAGGGCCATCTCTGTGTTTGGTGGGGTTCGGACCTGGGACCCCTTACCACTGTGTCACTCTTTCCCTCTGTTTTCTGGATCATCTCTCCACCTGAGAGTTAATCGAGTCCTGACAAAGTAAATTTTTGGTAGGTTTTTGCCAAGTTTGGGCAATCACATATTGCAAGCCTATGAGGAAACATGTTTTAGGACACTGTGGAATGCGGTAGTGGCAAGGTGTCAGTAACTAGGGTAACTTTAGGGTAGTTCCTGCTACCTGAATGTGTAAGGCTCATTGAGACTAGTATTGTCATTTTTTTTAGAAAATTGTAATTCCTTTCTGCCTGAAATTCTTGTTGCTGGTAAATGTACCATTCAGATTATTACTCAATCATTGAATCTACCAACTTTGCATTAATCTTAACATAAATTTGTTGACTTGATTATGTAGTATTCAACTTTCATAGTAGATTTGCTGATTTCCATCAGGTTTGTAGTTGTTAATTATTATTTAGATGTTGTTAGCTGTTGTTATTACCCAATGTCATTTGCTTTGTATAAAATCTGTGATTGCAGATAATATCTAAAAATGGCAGACATGATCCTTCAAGACACAAACTAGGTAACAAACCAGACTCAAACTAGCTGGTAATCACCAAATACTACATTTTGCATCATTACCATCATTGAGTGAATAAGGATGATATGTCACTGAAAAAATCTTGTATTTAATCTAGGCTCCATTGTGCCCTCTGTCATGTGGCTATTGCTCCATTTTTAGTCAAATTCTCAGTTTTGCTTTTGTATACAGATATCTGTAAGGAGTGCTAATCTGGGGATGTTTTGAAAACCTTGTGTTGAAGACCTTGTAAAGGGGAATTTGCTCTAAAGGGAGATTGACTCAGGGTGGTCAGTGTAGAGTAGATTTTTGTATGACACAGGATATTGAATTGCAAAGTGCAAGGCAATAACAGATGGCATTTGTGTGCAGGAGACATTTTTAAACATGTTTTTTTTCTTCACAGAATAGGTTTCTCTTCTATGTAATGACAGCATCACTCACTCACTTCATGAAACCGTGGAATTTGTGGTTCATTTACCCTGCAGAACCTCTGCGAAACCTATGGGGGCAAACTGTGCATGACCTTCACCCAAGTCATGAACACTATTCTGGTTGTGTAAGGCTAGAGGACACCTAGTGTTAGCTATCCTTCATCAGAGTGCCATATTGAGAAGCAGATTGGCATAAATTCACCTGTTCAATTTACTACCAAAGGTTTATGGTGTGGCTGTCCTATGTATGATCAGTGATGTTATTGTCAACTCGACTTTGCTAAGAGGTGCTAACAAAGAAGCTCCGACAGGATGGGGCCTAGAGCATGAAGTGTTACTGCGACACTCTAGCGTGCTGTACAAACACCTCGAGTGTCACATTCATGCCTCGGAGAGTTATGATAACACCCATGGAGTGTAGAGAATATACTGAGTGTATTTCGACTCCCAGGTGGTGTCAAATTGACACCCAAATGAAGTCATGAAAGTGTTGTTTTAACACGTATTAGTGTCATTTTGGGTAACACTTATGGGGTGTCATATTACACGACACTTCTTGGGGTGTCGATTTGATCCTTGGGGAGTTGTCCTTTAGCTGGCTAGGAAGGGGTGTCGAATTTGAAACCCGAGGATTCAAATTTAACACTTCATTTTTTTTAGTGTAGGGTCGCACTTGCCGATTCTACACATAAGTCGGATATCAATTCATCCAATGTCCCTGTGTGTTCTGCTCATACTGATGTACTGTTTCCCCATATTGAGTCATTCATTGACAAGCGTTATGCCTCTGCCTCTTTATCATCAGCCACATGTAGTAAGTACATTAAACCATTCGGAATAAGAGGACTCAACAGCAAATACAACCTGGATTCTGATACAGAAATGAACCTGGAAACAACTGGAAGGTTTCTCTCTGTCAAAGCCTTTGCATATGATGTTTTCCGAGATACCAATAACCGCACACATTCAACGGAAATTCGTTCTGCACTTTGCCAGGTTCTGACTGCTTCATACAGGGACGATGTTCCACAATTTGCTGGTTACATGTTAAAGACTATTTGTGATGAAAATGGTGTTTGTACCCATTTTCTGAAACTCGACGATGCATATTCATTATGTGGCCTCACTGGTAATGGCAGACGAAACAGACATTTCACACGGCTTGCATCAAGGGTGGGTCTGATTTTTTATGATGAAGTCATTAGAAACCCTGCTGCTGCGAGGGTAACTCATGTAAGTTGTCCCCTCCATAGAAGTCTGGTGACCGTGAGTTCGTTTTCATTTTGGTAATGGGTACTTCAGCCAAGAGAAATCAAGTAGTAGTCAGACTGCATGTAGTGAAATCATACACAGACTGGAACAAGCACAGGATCTCCTACAGGAGCTACCACCATTGAAGATAACATCAGTACGGCATAACAAAACAACTGTAACAATATCCGACCAGAAACTAAAGCATGCCTCAAGAGTGCAATGTAGTACGAAGGAGTTGCATAATGCTGGTAAAAATGCATTTAACGCTGCATCCTCGAATAGAACTATATATTGTGCAGCGCTTTGAGATGTGGTTCCCACATGGAAGGCGCTATAAAAGTCCAACTCATCATTATTATTATATACAGGTGAGTGAAGAGGCAAGAAGATGGCATTGCCAGTACATAGTCTGGATGTCCTTGATGGTATCCTATCGAACAATAGTGGAATATCGGCACTACAGGAATATATGTAACACAGCAGTCGAGTGAGCTCTTTCATTACAATGCCCATTCCCTAATCGACCTGGTCGATAATTTTAATGCCAATAAAATTATCAATCATTTGAGGAGGAGGCTCCCAAACTTTTCTGACTCGTGCAAACAAGTGAGAGATGAGCTTGCTCATTCGGATGTTGAATTTATTGCAATCCTACGACCAGTTAGGACCTCAACTGGATACAGAGTAGATCCTGAGCGGCTGATAAAGTGCTCACGTCATCTTTATTACTACGTACCGAAGGAAAATCAGAAGATTTGGGGTGATGCCAGGGAGCTTGGTGGCAAGAAAAGTTGCTGTATTGTAGTTTCTTGTGAGCTGAAAATGCACAGTGTCAAATATCACAGCCCAATGGAGATATGGCCTACCTGTATTTTCTATGGAGGGGACAACGGGTGGAATGTGGAGGTAACACCGGGCGAGATGCCGGTCAAGCTGGTTGGCTTAATGACTCTATAGAGATTGAACAATCCGATTCAGTGAAGTTCTTCTTGTCAGGTGAATCCATGTTTTTGGATGCAGTCCATGGTGAACATGGGGAGCTAGCTCCAAATTCCAAGAGTGCCTATAACTTGTATTCATGTGATGACATTACATCCAAGCATGAAACTGGCCCATAAACTGGTTTCAGATCCGAGTTTGGTGAGACCTTTACAGGGTCGATTCCAAACTCTCTCTTGCCGCTATTCCCCTGGAGCGCACTCTATTTTGTATAGATCATGGGACCACCCGCATAGCCAAGAAGCTAGTGCATTTGAGAGTGGAGTCTATTGTTTCTAATGCTGCTAAGTTGGAACAACCTCAGGAGAGGAAAGATGAAGCTGATCGGAGAGTCTCTCGATTGAAAAGAAATATGATCGATCGTATGGTATACAAAGCATAGTGGCTTGCAGTTAATCCAGATGGTTCGTTGGTAGAAAGAATCACTCGGAACAAAACAGATGCTCACACGCTGCCTCCGCGCCAGGGCCGCATGTTGAGTTGTCACCACTTTTAGAGGGTGTGGCTCTCCATACCCTACTCTTTGAAGTGGACAAGTGCTCGCAAGATGCATCAGAGCGAGTGTCTGAATACATCTTGGAGACTGAAATGTGGTCCTATCTGTCCAAGGCCATTTCCATGTTACGTAGATCTGATCCAGATGCCAAGCTGAAACCAGGCCGGCCTGATGATTATTTGGATGCGGATGATTATTATTGGAGGTCGCAGATGGAGGACATCAACAATTTGGTGAAAAACCTAGATTTTTCCCACAAATTGCTCATAACTAGATATGGTGGCAGTAAGCTGACACCGTATACGGTCAAGTTAGTTGACTACACAGCTGTCTTACTAAGCCATTTACCCGTCGAATCTCTAATGAGATGTTCAACAGAAGGTGGAGAGCATCTGCACTACACAGACACATGTTATTACTATCAGCATACTCAACGAGGTGGCAGTTACAAAACCCAGGATCCGTTAAACACGATACTCCTCCATCGATACAGGGTATAACAGAAGCGTCGCCTTGACTATTCAACTGATGAAGATGAGGAGAAGGCTCAATCGGGGAGAGCATTCCTTGAGTGGGTAGAAAAAGAGGGGCAAAGTCACACTGGTAACATGCCACTCAATGAAGAGTGTGCCCAGTCTAAAACACTAGATGCCGAGCAGCAAGGCTATAACTTCCACCTAGTTGGTAAGGTTCCTGCTGAAATCATGAAGTCTGAATTGCAAAGCAAAACAAGATTTTATAAGAGCCCTTGAGAAAGGAAAATCAAGAGTGATAGATGTCAAACCTGCACAACTGCGAAAACTTTTTGAAAACTTGGATTCTTACTTATGTCGAAGGTTGCAACATCAACAAGACAGACCACATGATGGATCTGAAGTTGCTCAGGGAAAAACGTCCATTGCAACAAAATCACAGTTTGAAGCGAGGGAAGGATTACTTCTTCAAGGAAGGAGGTCCTCACCATTCTGTAACATCCTACAAGAAGAAAATTAGAAATTCAAAGCTCAAAACCAAGGAGAAGAAGAAGGTTCAACTCAAGGGACCAGGTTCTGGCTATGCTCGATTTGTTGCCGAGCAAAGCATTGCTGAAAATTGCTCCTGATAAACCTTGGAAGCTAGAAAATTCAGCATGAACTGTCAGCACGATGGAAACTGTTGAGCACCGAGGAGAAGGAGGATTTTCAATCCCTAGCTAAAAGTATCTACATAAGGAACAGATTGACCACTGAGGTGGAGAAGAACAAGAATACAACGATGCGTAGTGATTCCCTACCTTGTAGGGGGGGGGGGGACATCCTACACAGTTACGATCACCTTGGACCAGACAAAGAATCAACAGTGATCATGTACTCCATATGACCAACCTACATAACAAAACTCTACATAACAAAACTCTATTGTATTCAGACTGCGACGATGTTAGGGTAAACATCTTTTTACCTCCTAAACTTTACAATCTTATTTTTGATCTTTTGAACACAGAGCAACTGACAATCCAGACAGGGTAATCAAACTTCCTCATCAGCCCAAGAAATTAACAGACCGTGCAACACTACCTAACATCATACTCACATGTGATTTTAATGTCTCTCACATTGATGGGCTACACCGATTAATATGAGAGGGAACAAAAAGCCACAGTATGTTTTAGATACCAATCAACAGATACTTGAACGTTGTCAATGACAATACACGGTTTCAGTTATATAAACAAGATCCATCCCATAGTAGAAACTTACTTGACTGTAGTTCTTACTACTATATGCCCAATCAGATTAAAGGTGCTGTAGTTGTTCTAGGAATATCAGAATGGATGCTACGGCTGTTGAATTCGATGTCGCTAAGAAATCTGCACATATCGTAATATGATGTTGAATATTCATTGTTACTGATAAGAGCTCATCCCTATATACTATATGTTGTCATTATGAGCCAATCACTATTGGCTATCATATTGCTCGTAAGCCAATCAGCATCCTCAGATTGACGAGCTAGACATGTATTCGCTAGAGGAGCTGGCATTCTTATATTGGTTGCAAAGTTGCTAACAAGGAGGTGCATATAATAAGATGGATCCATCCAAATCTACCCGTCTCATGAGTTGTCTTCACTACTAGAGGAGTTGCATCACATAACACATAAGGGCCGATTAAGAACTGTATGTGAACAAGAGAGGGGACATGCCTAGGCTGT
The DNA here is from genome assembly GCA_032360705.1 of Eupentacta quinquesemita. NCBI lineage: Eukaryota > Metazoa > Echinodermata > Holothuroidea > Dendrochirotida > Sclerodactylidae > Eupentacta > Eupentacta quinquesemita. The sequence goes on from JAUOBX010039773.1 coordinate 10,077, forward strand.
GCGGAGCAATGGTGGAATTCACAATTATTCCCTTCGATCAAATCCTGAAGCGCCTATTGTGCGACATCTTCGTTTCAAGTCCACAACATCTTCAACAACTGTGTGGGATTCTACTAACTCCTCAATAGAGGCGCTTCAGGATTCAACGAATCATGTCCAAAATGATGAAGAAGTCGCTTACTACATGAGTTACTTGTGACGTGTAGCAAAAGCATAGTAATGTGTCATTTCGTAGGCCTATGCTTGAGAGTGCACACGAATGACCCGACAGCAGAAGTCCAAGCTACGCCGCTACGGAGGCTCATAAAGAACATAAATTGCGTGGTGGTACGACATCCAATCCCCCAAAAAGTGACGGAATGTCACAGGACCCAAAGGACAAACAAGGCAGTCGATCCAAAACTAAACATGCAGAACCCAAACCTAACTGCAAAATAAACAGCTATACGAGAGTACGATCAGCAATTTGCAGCACACTCAGAAAAGCCTGTTGCACACACGACTTACTGTATGTCCGTACGTTCAGATCTACTCAGCAGAAGGATCAGTTTTGTCACTGGTCTCTTGACAATGGTGCCATCCGAATACCTAATATCAATGACATCGACATATCGGCGAGCGGCCCGTTGGAGCAATTCCTCAGCGTCGAATCCATGGGTCTCGAACCAAAGAAGTGTAAATGCTCATTGGATCAAATGGAAAAGGGAGCCACCGAGGCAATGCAGGAGCGCATAACCAAACTTCCAGATGGCTAGAACGGAGTTCAACTGCCGTGGAAGAGGTCGCCCGATGACCTGCCAGACAACTATGATTACGCAGTCAAGAGACTGAGGAATCTCGAAAACCAGTTCAGAAACAGACAAGAAAAATTGGGCGTCTACTGCCAACAAATGCGTGACCAGTTGAAGAGAGGCGTCGCTCGTTGTGTAACGGAGAGCATTTTCGAAGAAGAGTCTCCTTATATAATAAAGTATTTTGTACCACAACATAGTCGTCAAAAGGTAAATTCAGTGAAACATCATTGGCTCAAGACTTCAAGAATCAGAAGAGGAGGAATTTGATTCAGAATCAGATATCTTCAGTAGTTATAATATATCAGGCCTGTAATTCTACTACAATTGGTATGAACAGAGCGACACTATCACATCGTAAAAGGATAAAGGTCACACCTTGAACATGAGAATCCTTCCTTGAAACTATTCCTGGAACTGAAGGTCATCTGATGACTGACATGCTAACAGCAACATTTCCCTTGGAACATGTGCCGGGTGTGCTAGACTGTTAGATCACACAATACTTATTGGTTTGTGAATCAGTGAACAAGAGACTCGCCCCTTCATCACCCTGTACCCCATCATGCTAAGCTGAGTTACTGGTTAGTTCACAGAGTACCGGACTAGCACTTCCCACCACTCTTCTGGCTGCATTTGTGTTTTCTGGCTATTCAAAATTTGTCACCAACGTGCAAGGCTGTGCCACTGTGGTAGATCACATTTCCCCTTGTTACCTCAGCTACACTGTTGGGCGCGTGTTGAGATGGGGAATGCAAATGCTAGTGAAAGGCTAAAAGCTGCCATAAACATTTGCTGGTATTCTAACCTTGTTGCGGGGAGTATATACTGTTCTTTGGTTCACCCAACCCTGAGAGCACTCAGGCTCAAGTCAGAGGTCAATCTCATACACATTTAGGGATCAGTTGGCTGATGTCTATGGCAATTCTTTTTGCTGCCTTGAATGCACTGAAGGTGTTGTCTTGTACTCAGGTTGGTCCTTGCCTATGGTTGGTACCAGTACCATGCTAACTACAACTAGGCCCACCCATGGCATCGGTAGTGCTTTCAGTAAGGCTAGAGAGTAGGACAGACTTCTGGCAAATTTCACCCCGATCTGGCAACCCTACGCCCTTCTAATTTTTGCCAGACTACGAGTCTTCAGCTGCTTTTTGCGCTCAAAGTTAGATCTCCAACATTTCATCAGCAAAATCTCTCTATTTGCATCGATTCGGTTTCGTTAGACCTCAAGTCACGAATCCTCCACACTATGGGGAAGTACGTCGTCTGTCACTGGTTCCGCTGCTTTCGAGAGTGGGACAATCACGACAGATGCCCGCGGTGCAGACAGTGTTCGGCCGTATGCAACTACTGGCCGGATCGAGAGCCGCTGCCAAATCATCAGCGACTGTTTACGAGACAGGGATCGTCGCAGATCTTAGTCCCCGGACTCCTCAACGTCAAAAAAACGACTGTGATAGAGTCTTGTCTATAGTGTGGCTCTGGAGCAAGAAGTGGTGAGAGTGATGTGTGTATGGCCCACAAACTGGGCAATGGCGTAGCTACCGGGGGGGGGACTGATATGTTGTCAGACGTCAGAAAAACAGAACAGTTGTCACTGGTAGGGAGGTACTACCATGGTGGGAGAATCAAGGAGAGCTTCCTGTCCTTCAAAGACACAGATGGTCTGGACGCTGCCACTCTCACTGAGACCATCATTGGACTGTTGGGCAGTTATGGCCTTGACTACAGACGTAACTTAGTTGGCCAGGGCTATGACGGGGCAGCAGTAATGAGTGGGGCCCTGTCTGGGGTGGCTAAGCGGATTCAAGGCATTGCCCCCTCAGCTGCATATGTGCATTGCTATGCACATTGCACACAGACTGAATCTAGTCATTGTAGATTTATGCATGTCTGTGATGGAAGCTGGGCATTTCTTTGCCCTACTTCAGCAGCTGTATGTGTATGTTTCAGGCTCGTATATTCACCAGAAGTGGTTAGAGATCCAGGGTGAGATGTACCCTGGAGAGCGGGCAAGAGAACTGAAACGGTTGAGTGACACAAGATGGGCATGTGGGGCTGATGCCTGTCAGGTTATGCAGGCAAGGCTTCCCGCAGTGCTGCGCTTGCTGCATCTACCGAGTGTAGAAGGTCATGGAGAACGGGCAATAGAAGCCAGAGGTCTACTCGCCCAGCTGGATGAACACTTTGTTGCAAGGCTGGTCATCAGGACAGCCTTGTTACAGAAAACGAAGTCACTCTCCACCATGTTCCAGCGAGAGGACCATGCAGGGTCTCTCTGCAGCAAGCAACTTGGCAGCAGTTGTTATTCAGGAGCTGCAAGACATGAGAGATGGTCGGGAGAGTCTGGACAGCATTTGGGAAACTGTTGATCAGATGACCGAATGCTGTAAGGATGACCTAGCACCCACCGGGAAGAAACAAGTTTCCAGTCCATCAAGGCAACTGGAAGGCTACCATGTTCTGGAGGCCACTGGTCAAAGGGATGACACTACGTACAAGGAAGATGTCAAGATCCAGTTCTTGTACCCTGTACTAGACAGGATGCTTCAGGAATTCAATCGAAGGTTCAGCAAGATGAATCAAGGCATCATGAAGGGGATTGATGCTCTGACTCCATCAAGTGAGAACTTCTTGGACATGAAAGGCCTCAAAGTACTACAGGAGACATACAAGATAGACAAGGATCTCAAGCACGAGCTACACCAGGTTAAACGCTTAATAGAGAGGAAGTCAGGAAAGGGAGAGATGGTTCCCACCAATGTGCAGGACCTGCTCGTTTTCCTTGAGCCGTACCAGGATGCTTTCTTTGGGCTCTATCAACTAACAAAGACTGCTGCAGCAGTGATTCCTGTGACATCAGCCTCTACCAGTTTTGATCCGGTGTAGTCCCCGATTACGGAGGTGGCCGGATTTGCCTTACTCCATCAGCAACAGCTCTC
>JAUOBX010039995.1:0-20190 GCA_032360705.1 Eupentacta quinquesemita
GTGGGGGCACACATCAGGTACCTTGACCCCCTGCAAACTATTCTTGTGACGCCACTGTGAATGTCATGCTTGCCTCCAGGGTGTGTAAGAAGAGCCCTCTAGCCTATTCGAGGGAGAAAACCCGGCGCATGTGTTAATGGTCTGCCTCATGCGTTTCCATATTGACTAGGGTATTCTGTTCCATGTCAACAGGAATATACTGCACATGTCGGTTATCACAGACCACATGATCGACATTATGTATGGTTTAAGTTCATCCACGTCACATGGGATATATATTGAAGTGGGGATACCGAATACCATAAGAGGAGATTCTCTTATGTAGCAGCTGAGGAATGGAATCAGTTACTGACCCCGGGATGTAGAGAAGCGTAGTCATCAAACAGTTTCAAGCGACTTATCTCCATATCATATATTGCTCGATATGTCTTAACGCATAATGAAGTTTATGGGAATTCTTGAATCATTATTAATTTATTTGTATTCATACTGGCTATGTCATTTTTATATATATATATAGTTTTATATTGATGATGAAGCGTATGTTTCGGAACATGTTTCAATCCATGTTACATTCCTCTTAATATGAGTCCGAGCCGTTCAATAACAGTATGATGCCTCCGTTCTATGGTTATGATTATTGCTACTTGTTTTACTTGTGTCACATGTCATGGAATCGGAATGTTTCATCGCGTTTACATATTCTATTTCTAAAGTAGCCTTCCACTTTTCCCCTCTTTACCGTTTTGTATATTGCCTATAGTACTGTCAATGTGATCTTTATACTGTCATTTTTTTTAATTGAGGGCTCCGGGTGAGATTAGCGATTCGCTAACCACGTTCCAAACCCTTTAACGTTGATGATGATGATACTAATAACCACCTACTAAAATGGGAGAAATTTTCTGAGGTCACTAAGAGGCAGATTAAAGACTCCATACGGATAAAAAGAGGTTCAGCTACAATCCGAAATATGTTTTCTCACTCAATGAAAATCCAGGAATAAGACAGAGCATTTCAAACACTAGTAAAATTGCACGTACTAGTTCAATGCACTGAATATATTAACGAGTTTTTTCTATTGGTTGGCCGATTGGTAAATGCAATAATGCCGTACTTACTCACCATTACCAATAATACAGACAACAAGTTTTACAAGCCTATATTGTTCATACACTCTTAAAACATCCTGGTCAAATTTGACCAGGATAATGTTAAAATTTGACCAGGAGTGCGGTCACGGGTCCCCCGACACATTCCTGGTCATTTTAACCAGGAAATCCTGGTTAAATTATTTGACCAGTTTTCCTGGTCGAATTAACCAGGAATCCCTGGTTAAATATCTGACCAGGAATATGTCATGCTAACATTTTCCTGGTCAAATTTACCAGGATAATTTCACCAGGCACACAACCAGGAAATGGTCAATATAACCAGGAAGTGATGTCATTTTGACCAGGCTAGCCTGGTTAAGCATCTGACCAGGAATATGTCATTTTCACATTTTCCCGGTCATATCAACCAGGAAAAGGGTAAAATAACCAAGAGAATCATTTATCATCGTAGGTGGCAGACCTGGTTGAACACCTGACCAGGAATATGTCATGTTAACATTTTCCTGGTCACAGTAACCAGGATAATGTCACCGAACACCACCAGAAAAAGGTCAAAATAACCAAGCCTGGTATCATTCACCATCCACAGACGTTGGATTACCTATCAATACGACCATTAAAAACAAAGAGATTGATATTTGTGGTAATGTACATTTATTACTGACTGTTCTAGCACATGTATGGTATAGATATGAAACATATCCCTGATCAAACAAACGTTGGATTATCTATCAATACAACCTAAAAATTAGGTAATGATATTTGCAGGAACTGCTCTAGCACATTTATGGTATAGATATAAGAGAAACAATTTATGGAAAAGGACATATATTACAATGGGTACAAGGCATGTGCTGTGAAAGGTTTCCATCAATTACTTCAATCCAGTACCCCTGGAATGTGTGAGCAAACTTCTAAAGCCAGCATGACGAAATGTTCTTGCATTCCTCTATCAATATAGATAGTAATGAAGAAAACACTCTGAATACCAGGGTTCTAGTGAGGAGGAATGTCAAACCAGGTGGGATATTGCCAACTTGGCACCTTGTGTGGTACCGCACAATAACAAGCATGTGTGAATGCAAGATTTCAAATAATTTTTAGTGATACTTACCAAAATACTATAATGTATACTTATTCTGTATAATTTGGGGACCAAATTGAGGCAGCATCAAACAAGTTGCTGCCTCCAAGCCAGTTTAGGGTTGTGAATATAATTTATGACGTTGGCAAGATGAGGTCACACACACGATCAGGGACTGAGCAATCATTGGAAACGTATTTAGGAGAGTGGGGGTGGGGCGGTGAGTCGGTCAGTCACAATAAGTCTTGCGGTCGACAGTACGCAGTCATCGTGGTTGAACGGAAAAATACAAGAAGCAAAAAGCTTCCGCTCCTCCAGAATCTAAGAAAGTGGTTAGATCCTGGTCGTCGTTACATAGGGACGGAAACTGGCGTCATCGGGAACAGGTTGGGAATAATTACTATACACCCTCGCTTAGATATCATCTGAGCACTAGTTGAAAAGAGAATGCAAGTCATCGTCTGGGCTTATCCACGATCTACACAGGGTTCCTAGATGAGCTTTCATTGGCTTCTCAAACTGTAGCAATCAATCAAATGTATACAAACTCGATTCTTGGGTCCTGATGGATGCATATACAAAAATATAGAAATAATATTTAGGTTGTGATATGTTTGCTAAAACGTTGATACCTTCAAAGGCTAAGGTCATAAAAACTGGGTAGATGATGATAGATACACAGTATTTGAGTTATGTTGTATCACCGAAGTAGGAAATAAACACACAGCACAAAATAAGTTTGTGTCAAAATGGATGCATATAGAAAACGTTTTGATATTGCAGTAGAAATATCTTCATAAAAAGAGCAATACATTTATTAAAGCGGTCCGGGATATGTTGACTAAAACGATACCTTCAAAGGCAAAGGTCATGTGACTGGGCAGATAGAGATAGATACACAGCATATGGATGTTACCGAGGTAGGAAACAACCCTGTACAATGATTATGCATAACTAACAAGAACACTGTACAATAATTAACTATAAAAAAACAAAACTATGCAATAACTATGCATCAAAATCTCATGTACAGATGACACACATCGAGAAAACCCCAAATAACATACAGAATTACCCATGGGACTGGAAACTCATGCTAGGGCAACCATTTTCTACCTTAGTCACACCAAGATGGCATGTAAAGCAGTGATACAAGGGTGACCTTAGTCTGTTATTGGAGTCTGAAAACACAACCAGGCAGATGAAAGAAGGACATGCCATAACCTCGCCAAGTATGTTTCTAGTAGGTCCGAATGCAACACTCTGAATCCCAGTTGGCGAATGTGAGGACAAGATTAATTAGCTCTATACAATTTCATCAATATATTGTGAACAAAATTACTTTTTAGGCAAGAGCTGTATAGGAAATGACATAGGTCAGTTTAGTATCCCCCCCCCTCACGCGTCCTACAGAGAAACGGAAATTCCTACTCAACATTGAGAAGGCTCGTTCTCATGGCAATCACAGCTGGAGATGTTGTGTCACTGGCTTCGCCGAGGCCATAGACAATCTTCTGACAAAACTCCCATGTTGTGGCAGCTTGCCATGGGTATTGTAAGTCCAGAAGATAAAAAAGTTTGAAGCACACATCGACTGCCTTCAACAGTGATGTCTGTGGAAGAGCTTTCCTCTCGGCGATGACGAAAATGTCTTGGGGGTCCTCCCTGTCCCCCAAGAGCAGTATGTAAGGTTGAGAATTGACCACCCTCTTCTCAAGATATTGTGGTATGTTAGTACCGACCTGAGAACAAAAAAATAGATTATGTTTAGGAAATTCGGAACCAGACATCACATTAGGAGGCAACTAATTGCCTAACTATATCCCATTCCATATCCATTGTTTCTTATGTTTTATGAGCACGACACAAAGTCAAGTAATCAATCTCTTCACATGACACTTTAGGTAGCTCCCATAAAATGAGATATGGATTTGCATAATCCATTGATGTGCCAGATCCCCCCCCCCCCCCCCACCACCACTAGGTGATATTAACAGTACCCGAGAGAATTGCATATTTGTGATATTGCTACTGAGTTAAACAAGGTTAGGTATGTTCCTAGAAGATCCAAATGGAACATTTTGAAAATCCCAGTCAGCGAATGGGAGGACAAGAATAATTGGCACTATACAATGTATGCTGCAATTTGAAACTGACAGGCAGAGGGGCGTAGCAGGGGGTGAACAGCTACAGTAGCTTCTGAATTTCATCAATATCTTGTGAACAAAATGAAGTGACTCTTCAGGCTAGAGCCGTATAAAACAATTACACGGGTCAGTTGAGAAGTCCCCCCCATGCTTTCTACAAAACCTAGCTCAGCACAAACGTGGTATATTACAGTTCCATGTGCAATGTGCATGTGCTTTTATCGGAGACCAGCTACTGCACTGGCATGTGCGAGATCGGCGTCGATGTCACAGATCGGCAGGACCTCTGGACGAAGCTACACATGAAACAGTTTCTGATCAATGCTCAAGTTCAATGGGGATATTGTGGGATGCCTTGAGGAATTTATGTCAATATATTTTCCAGTTATTTCGGCAATTTGCAGCGGTGAGAAATGACCCTGGAAATTGAACTTGTTGAAGAGCAGAATAAAGCGTAACCCCGCCTCTAAAAGACAGAAAATTATTGACACTAACATAGGCGCAGCCAGCTAGGTGCAGTATCCCAGGCATATACCCCCACCACCTTCCCCGAGTGGCTGTGTCAATTCGATGTGTACCATTTACACCTCCTAGAAGCATGCCCCAGATTTCTTCAGCTTCTCTAATCGCTCCATGTAGGGATCAAAAGGACAGCAGGGAGATGATTTGGTCATGGCCGTGGTAGGTATGTCAGCAAACCACAGCATGGTTTTGCACTAATCTCACTTACCGGTTGCAAATCCATGTAGGATGTCAAGGCCGTCTGCACTGTCGCCAACTGCTTCTGTCTTTTTCCGCATGGAAGGATGGCAGGTAGCAACTGTAGTGAAATATTCACTTTCTTCTCATCTGTGTGGACGATGGAAACAAATGTTTTACAATTATCTTCTGTAATGCAATTCAATACATCCACCACCAGTAGAAGTCACTGGACAGAGTCATTTTTGTACAAAATCTAATATCAACATTTACACAATTGAGAACTGAAAGAACAGAGCACACTGACTCAACCAGCATGGCTCGTTCAAATTAACACAACTACTGAAATTTGCATGACTCCAGTGACCACATCTCTACTGGAATATTTATTGGGATCGACAGTAGACCATATGCGCCAAGTTTATGAATATACAAGGGATTATGCAAACTGAACAAAATAAAAAGCAATGTACACTCTGCATCCCACTCATATCAGGGTTGCAGCTATGCTGTTGTTGAAATGAGGTAAGACAAATGATCTACATTAGCAGTGCTGTAGTCGAGTCCTCTCAATCCGAGTCCTTGACATCCGAGTCTTAGTCACAGTGTCCGAGTCCAAGTTATGCAAATTTGAATAGCATTTTTTTCAACTGCACCTATACATGACTAAGGTTCTCAGAAATGTCCTGAAAAGGAGTTTCTAGGATGATCATGTGAGTAATCACTAATCAGTTCGTGGGAACCCTTTATAAGGAATACATGTAGGCATAGATGTTTCACTTCTTCATTTACCACTTTAGATATACACTATGAATACAAAAGTAATGGGATGTGTAGGAGAGACAAGTAACTCACAGAATACATAGCCTTGAAATAGGTATAAAACTGCACCAATCCCAACTGAGTTACTATATGAATATGTGTATGACTGTATCACACAATTTGTGCTGTCACAAAAAGTTCTATGCCACTGTATGTAGACTCACCAGACTGGCTCAATCTAGTTTTGGTGAGGTAATTTCAATGTTAATTGAATGCTAAGGGTGAAATTAGCAATTAATTTAGGTCAAAGTCAATGTTGTTCTTGTCATTTGGATAGCATGGAAAAAAGGACTCGGGAAGGACTCGGACCGCGTTCCTGAGTCCTTTGGGCCGAGTCATTGACCTCCAAGTCCAAGTCCTTCTAAAAAAGGACTCGAGACCGGTCTCGAGTCCTCTAGCACTGAACATTAGCTCCCGAGCTGAAAGAGCTATGAAATGTGAATTGAGTAATTTTCAGTGTGATAACACATGATGATACCTACCAATGACAGAGTAAGCATCTGACAGAGGCCCTTGTCACTTGTTGTAATACTGCTATTGCCATCACAACGAAGCATGTCCTTGTATTGTTGCACGACACAAAGGGGGCAGTACTATTCAGGTAATAAAGGAAAAGAAAACATACCTGTATCTAGCTTGTCCTCCTTGACTGAAAGGAACTGCATCCAGTTCCTCTGAGAATCAGCATAGTGGATAACCTTTCTTGAAAATGCGGGGGTCCACTTCAAATACATTCTCTCGGCCACCTCGGGGAACACATGGCGGAAATCCAACTCCACCTACAGCAATGGAGGAGAAGGAATTTTTGTTTCAGAAAAACACATACAAAGGCTGATCACTGATGCATGTTTCCAATTGCATGACAAATAATTAGCAGCAAATAGAATGTGGAGTTTGGTCCTATAGTGTCATACCGCAGGCTAGCACAAATAATGATGTAGTTGGAACTGCAAAGATGTACCAAATATGTGAAGGTCCTCATATAACGCACAGTAGTGTGGTAAATCAGGAACGTCCGATGATGCATCTTGAACCAATAACTGCTGATTGGAAGATTGCAAATGGACCCTTGGGCAAGGCGCTTCATATCCAACACTCCACTCCTAATTCGAGGAATTACATGGAAATAACTACTCTTTCCGGAGGGCAAAACATCCCAATTTATGACCCATCTGGTTTATTCAAAGGAGCTGCACTCGTGTGGGCAGTATGCCAGGGCGAAGATGGAGGCTGGCGAGCTCTTGCCTTCTCCACTCAAATAGTGTCCAGAACTTCATTAGACGGGCACGTTAAACTTATGCCCCCACTAGGACAGCCATTTAACGTTGCCATCGCCCAACCATGAGCCCAGTTCTCTAGTGCAGCCACTTTCTCACACAAGAGAATGAGCAGAGTGAAAATCCGTATCAGATGTGATACCGAGGTTTGAATCAGAAAATGCTTGCTGGCTCTACCATTTCCCTACCCTCACCGCCATTATTAGACATTGAATACAAGTGTTTTTTGTGCTAGTTTGTACAGTATTATCACAACGCTGAAACTAGTGGGATCCAGTCAGTTTTTTTCAATGTGTGAGTGAGTACCCCATAGAACTGGGAAATTCAATGCAACTAACCATGCCAGGGGTATCGAACAGTCGAGGAAACTCCTGAATCACGGTGGCCAGGGGTTTGCCTCCACCCTTCAGCATTGCTGCACGCATGACAGCGGTTTTCGCCATGTATTCTTCAACCTTCTCAGCCGGCTGGACATTGTGGCGAAGCCACTCCTTCATTCCCTCAAACTCCTCAGAATCTATATCAGGTTCTGCAAACAAAACAATATATGGAAAGATTTATAGAGGAACTGGTTGATGGATGAAAGATTCTGATAGGGTTTAACACCATCTGTGTACTATGGATACCCATTACCCAATGTGTGACCCTGCCCCGCCTCCCCCTCTTTCAGCAACGGAGTATGTGAAAAGGACCATCTGGTAAGCTAAAGAGACGATGACACCTTGGGCAGTACAGACAGTCACTCGTGGGAACACATGCTTTGAAGGAACCTAGCTGATCATACTGGCCTCCTCCAAGCGAGTGACCACGCCCGAGACCCCGCGCAGCTGTGCCAGCCAAGAGCTATGTGGCTGCCCTGGTGGGCAACTCCAACCCAGTGCCCACCCAGTCTTGTGCCTGATGTTGGACACACAGTCATGCCAGCTGCATCCAAGGATAGGGCGAGGAATGGTGTCAGTAAGGAATCTCGACCACATCCCAACGGTGAATCCAGCTGACACGGGCATAGAAAATCACAGATACTAGAATTCCTTTCCATATACAAGAAAGTGGGTTTTCAGAGAATCAGATGTTGACACTAATAGTTCTGGCGACACCACAGACACATGTAGATGATGAAGTTAAACGTAAGGCAGGCAATTCATGTTTTGTTTTCGGAGAATTCACATGTCATAATAATAGTGCCAGAAGTGCCTGCATATAGTATATACCTTCAAATCAATATTTTCGATGGTGAAGGATATTTGTTATGTCCGCCTTGGAATTGGACCACATACTCCTTTTGGCTGGTGCCCTTCAACTAGTTGATCTATAAGTGGCCACTGACGCATGCTTTCACATGCACTGCCATAATATTGTACATTCCTGTGAAAGTATTTCTCACCTGGGAGATTCGCTGTGCTTAACAGTTTGGTCTTCTTCCTTCCAGTCTGGGAAGAGCCTTTTGGTGTCCGTGAGGGTCCACGTCTGACGTTCCGAAGCCGCTCCTCCAACCAACCCGTAGCAGAATGTCGACCAACTCCGGGGGTGTACCACGCTTCCTGAAAAGTGAAATTCAGCATTTGTAAAATGAATGTCAATTCGAGAAGCTAAATCCAGCTAATCATTAGATCAGTCTGCTTTAGGTTGGTTAGTTGAGATTCAACGACACAATATAGTGTCAGTCAGGTGGGGGGACTATGGACTACAGAAGTAAAATAGACGAGGGCATCCTCCAAGTGAGCCAGACGAAGGGCAAACAAGGGTGGATGAGTGAAAATCAACTGTATAAATTTATTTCTTTGAGAGCCCAGGATTAGGGAAGGATTCATATGTTGAAACAAGGTTGACAAATATGGAACATCTTAGTGTTTTTGGCGGGTTCCTGAGTACTTGAAACGGTCAACCAGGATGCGACTGACAGTGATGACGGAGTAACAGGGGATGCAGTATATGGTCTGTCATCCCTGCGGAGAAGATAGTCGTGGATAAGGCGAGAATGGCCCTAGTAAAACTCAATAGTTTCTCTTCTAACGGACACTGTACCAGTTACAGTAGTCTGAATGAAGTCCTTGATTTTGGGGGCGATAATCAGTGTACGGAATGTCAAGGTCAGGGATCGTCAGGGCTTCTCTAACGAGTGCATCCACGTTTTAATTCCCATGGATGCTCACATGGATTGAGACCCTGCCAAAACAAATTTTCGCATGATGTTAGAGCAAGTCTCACAAAGGACAATAGCATTTCCTGTTCTGCTTGAGGAGAATAGGTATATGTACATGTATGGACACTGGCAAATCCTTGCCTTCTCCAATAGTGGAACGTTTAAATCTCAAGAGTCATGTATCAGACTATCTTGAAACTGGCATGATTGAAAACTGCACAGTCAAAATTTGGGCTCAGCATGTTACCTTGGTGGATACGGTATGTACAACTGAAGAATACCTCCATCCTTGTGGCCTTGCTGGAGGCTGCATATTGACTCTTAGTGTATTTACCGTACTACTATATTTAGCTACACCACGAAACCTCAGTAGACTATTCTATGTTTAATATTCTCACATGTCATTTCTTTCGAGAATATGTCAAGTTCTCTCCAACCGCTCATGTCTCACATTATAATTATAGAAAGTTATCACTGCCTCAACTCAGTGTTGGCGCTAAGAGGAGTTTGAGAGGGATTTCACTGTCTAAGTTCAGAAATTCCTCTAAAAAAAATCCCCTCCATAATAACTCACAGGGAGGGCATCCCCTCCCAGAATAAAAAGCTTAGCGAGACCTCTGTCATGGTCGGGGGTTTGCAGAGTCACGCACGCGCACCTGGCAGATTGTCCGACTGCGAGCGCGCAGGCAAACACCTGTGTGAAAATCCTGGCAGCCTGCTGCTTTGCTGCAGACCAAAGTTTTGAGTCCGCGTTGAACTGCTCTGCAGACAATTTGAAACTCGTAGCTGATGGTGTGACTGATGCAATCCCGAAGCAGGGTATTGGTCAGATTGTCCAAGTTTGAGACATGTGTTCAATTGGCAAAACGTGGAATATAACTTTTTTTCCCAAATATATCATGAACAATCCAACCTGACTAAAATGTAATACTTACGTAGCCTTCCCCTTCATCATCCTTCAAGATAGGGAAATCCTCAATGATTGACTGTGCAACCGCAAGCTTGATATGGCTCTTTGGTCTGTGGGGGAATGAATCGAACATGCTGGTTGACAATGTTGTTTAATTGGGCATGGATGCAAGCTAACTACCGAACTTTCCAGCAACCCGGTAAACTCAAGATGGTTTTTGCACATTGATCAGCAAAACTCCTCATCCAAGGGTCTGTATCCCGGAATGTGAGTGGTATGTAGAGTGGGAGAATGGGCCATAGCTATTCACAACTAACAGGGTGGACTTGTTACCATGCAATGACACTGACAATGGTGTTAAAACTGCCCCCAAATGGTAGGCCTCACTGCTTCAAGGGTCCGTATCCATGGCTTCAGGCAAATTCATACTCTACTCGCCCCTAACTATAATATTTCTGCCTCATAATATGCATGAAGAGAAATTGGGCAATAGAGAACAGTCATTTTGAAACTGGTCCACAGATTCATTGTCACTCAGACCAAAGTAGCTATGGTTTGCAGTACAACTATGTGAATAGAGCACTTCACAAACAGGAGGTGAAAAACGCCATGCTTGTCAGAGTCAGATTTTTGTCCAGTCGGTTCATCCCGGGAATGAAAAATTTGGGCTAGACTACATCCTAAGGTGAAACCATGTGGATTAACCATAGCCCTTTTCCAGTTATGGGACACTGGATTGTTTTCCCTACTCTGTTGCACATGTGCGATGTGAATCTGGAGAAAATTCCAATATTAGGCAGTGATATGTGAGCCTGACTTTGGAACCAGCCAAACTATATATACTGCAATTCCCTTAGCTGTAAGTGGGGTTACGGGAAAAAGTACCAGAAAACAGTAATGACATGGCAGGAGAGTGGCATAATGGTGTCAGTGACAGTGCTTGCAAATGTCCTACGATTCCTGCGATGACTACCCGGTGCTTTACCAGGGGTGGCTGTACTTGCAGAACCTTATGGGGTGGAACTGATGCCATGCAGTGGGTGGGCAATTTGGGGGTTGTTTCATTGTTTGCAATGTCTTGCTGGTCAGCTGTATTCAATTACAATGGATTGGACTCCTGTTTATCCAGGTTCCAAGAGATTGGTCATGTTTTAGGAAGTTTTATGTTTGTCTTCGGATGGGGACATAAAATAGCAAGTAGAGACCAATAACAATTAAACCCCTGCCCTGCCACCATATCATCTGAGCACTAGTCGAGAGAAGGCGAGGTATCACCGGTGCTCATCCATGAACCGTCCATGATGAGCCAGCCATGTGTGGCTTCCAGAACCTGTAGTAACCAAATCAGTACATACCTGTCACCATATATGCCTATCATGTAAGCAACAAGAATGCGCACCATCTCCAAACGCAGCCGCCTGGAGAGTGTCCCAGACATTATTTCAGTGACAATTTCTTCGCCGATCTCACCCTGCTCTTCCTCCAGGTATTTCTTCACACTCTGGAGAAGAAAGAATACGGAAGGTATATGATTTCAAAAGGACCCATGGTCTCAAACTACTGTACCTATGTGAACTGAGAAATCTGGTGCTCTTTAGGAGAGAAATCTCTTCGCAAAATAACAACTTGATCTCAAAGGCCAAGTGAAGTGCTGAACACAACTTTGAAGATCATGCTTTCTGTTGATTAGTGGCTTTAGTGCATGAAGAAAATCCAACTCCAAAACTGACTTCCAGTCGTTGAAACAGTGAAATGAGGAAAAAAACTATTATTACATGTCTTTGTGATATCACGGAGGGGATAATTCAAAATTTACTTATTTCTGAACTCCACACAAGAATAGTATGTCTAATTTGAATTAAATTCACAGAATGTGTAAGAATTGTAAGAAAAGTTTTGTAAAAGTTTCAGAATAATCTGGGGCGATCTAAAAAGTGCAGATTTTCACGTCACTTGGACTTTAGGTATGTAATATACTGTAGAATACCAGTATTTTATTGCACACACCACTACAGGCTTCATACACATTCTTCCCATAGCTACTGTATACACTCCCATGGAATGAGTAAGGTACTTTCTTGTATACTCACGAAATCAGCCTTGAACTTCTTCAGAGGGGGAAGACCTGTTGAACGTAGCGGACTGGCAAATTTGACAGAGGCAGTGGAACTGAAGGGAGAGGAGCAGGAGGGCCCAGGGGAAGAACTCGTTGATGGAGAGGAGCAGGAGGGCCCAGGGGTATCAGCTTGAGAACCACATGAACTTCCACTAGCATCAGAGTCCCCAGGTTGTGGATCCTGAAAAAAACACAGGTAGACAGTTATAATTAGGTGATAGCAGATTACTCATCATCTCCTGTATGCTGTAGGAAAATACATCGATGTTACCAGCAAATACTGAAAATGTGTATGATGCACAGTATGTGCATGGACTACTGTATAGCCAGGTTCAACAAGATACTGTTTCATTAATATGGATGTACAATGCAATGCAATATAGCCACACCTTGGGTACCAGGAAGCATGTACTGTAAGCGGTTACCAACATTCGAAGCCATCATAAATTTTCTTTCCATAACTAAATTTGAAAGTGATCAAGAAATAAAACTGGGCAATCCCACAGGAAGATCAAACTGGTTATAATTTTCTGTGTGGGGGGCGGTGGATGCTACTTCCCAGTTCCCACACTTTAAAAATGGTGTACAGCACTAACCCGTCACTTTCAGTGGATCTTATGTCTGACAGATATGTAGAACATCCCAGTCTCCGGTCTGTAGCTCTTGGCAGCATGCAGTGGTTGGTGGTAAAGTAGATCATCAACTGCGAGAACCGACCACTCTAGCTCTTCTGATGGCTGGACACAATAGCAGTGTGCATGTCTATCATAGTGAAGAGTTGTCCAACTTTCTGTGACTAACTTCACACCTGCTTGCAAACAGAGAATGTACAGAATCTTCTGGAAGAGTGGCTCGTCATCCTGAGATTTCCCTGTGATGACCATCAAAGACTTGGAATATTTGACTCCGTACATTGTACACCAGTTTGCAACGTAGATGTCATTGAGCAGTGGTATCCCGAGGGTTGTGCTCAAGAAATTGGCATTCGGAAGCGATGCAACTGGAACAGTGGAACCAGGACCGATTTCTGTATCCCTGTCAACAAGACCCTTGTCAGAGAACAAGTTATGACAGAGATACATCTGTTGCCGGTAGCATAATGTTTTGAGAATGTTCTTGAAGTTGCATACGATATGCCCGAGACGCTTGAAGAAGCTGTGTTTGGCTTCGAACCTCATGGTCCAATATCTGACCAGCGGGCCGAGCATACGAATTTGACGAGGATAATGTGTCATAAAATGGTGCTTTGGCTTGAGGTGGCGATCAGGGTGCAGATGGAGGAAGTGATCGTGATGATCCTTTATGATCTGTTTGAGGTAATAGGTATCACCAACGCTCAATTCCGGAGAGAAGATCAAATCCATACATTCCAGAAGCATCAAAATCAACTCGTAGTGCTTGTTGCCCTCTGGAACTAGGTCTCCAACTAGCAATGGTAGGTGACGGACCAGGCACCACATCTGAGCAGCAGTCTGTCCAGCTGCCCCATCAGGCCTTTGCAGCTTCGTGTCCTGCATAACTGAAGGCCTGTTCTTTGACTCCAACGGTCCATAGTCGAAACTTGTAATCCTACTATTCAGTAAATCCAAGTCAAAGTATCCATCCCTGATCAATTCAGCAACAACCAGATGCAGCTCCAAGCCACAGACACCCTCGAGTAGGTCATGCATGATGTCTGGAGCATGATTACTGGTGACATGAAAATGTTGCAAGTCGTTGAGAAGGCATGTTCTCTTTATACCTGTCAGTGAGTGGTCTTGCAGAGCAATATCGGCTTGATAAGACACCCGAGTACGCAGTAGGTGAACACTCTCTGTCGTCGCTGCTCGCATTCCATCTCTATGCATTTTACAATGCCTGCAGTGATAGTTTCCCATGAAACTCTCCACAAAACCTAGGATCCCATTCACTCCGAGGTTGTCTCCAGCAACTTGGGTTATGCTAACTTTGACTATCCCCTCGAAAGCATCCGTAGATATGGCGATACCCTCACTCTCTAGAGACTTCAAGTCTTCTACAAGTGGTCTCAAAATTGCATCATACCCATAGGTTTTGACATCCCCAGCATTGTAGATGGCAACGAGGAAGCAGTTACTCAAGGAGGACCTGAACTTGGGAGGTATGTTCATTATTGTCATGTAGATGACACCAACCTTGTGTAACCCAGCTTTTGAGCCAAGTGGGTTGACAACCTCACACTCATCAACATACAAGAGTAGACCAAGACGATTGTTCTCAGAGAAGAATGGGTGTCCCTGGCAGTGTTCACCATCATGGAAGTCCCTGAGTAAACCATCAGCAGTGGGGTTGTGCTCGTTGATGGCAGCCATATAGTTCCTGCTTTGCAGGATTGATGTCAGCAACTCCTTGAGAGGGACATACTGGAAGGTTATATGCTTCATGACCTGCTCAACATGCCCTGTGGCTCGATTTTTCTGTGGGAAGAAACCAACGCCAATTGGCACATCCTGAGGGCTAACAAAGTTACAACTCTGGGCAAAATACTTCTTCTGCTTATAATCCGTGTCCAAACTACTGTAAATGTCTTGAAATGTCTCAAACGTTTGGATCAAGGCCTGGTAGTCATCGTCTGTTGGATCGATGTTGTTACTAAGGGCAAATTGTCTAGTCTTCGCTCTCAACATTCCAACGACATCAGACATTATTGATGAGGATTCTTGGACTACCATGTTGATTGTTGACTGGACTATGCTACTGGTAGCCTTCATTTTGGAAATGAAAATGGCAATCCTCTGAGTGACCTCCTCTTCAGTTAAGTCATCCCACAGATCCTCCTGGGCCTCATCCTGTGGTACATCATCATCATCAACCCCATCGTATCCATCATCATCTCCAGCAGCATCATTAGGCACCACATCTGGAGCAATGATGCCATCATTATGGAATCGATCAAGATGTCGCTTCAGGGCACACACATCATTGAAAGTCTGCATACAACCCTCCTGTCCACATCTGACAGGCGTTGAAAAAAAACGTCCTTGCACAATTGCATGAGTGTTCCTGAAATGCCATATCAGCCTCCTGGAATCACCAGTAACCACAGTCTGGCATCTGTAGCACACAAAACCCATGGTGGAGTGAACAGTCAAAATACCTTCTCTCTTTTCATCTGCTCTATTCGCTTCCAAAGCTTGGCCCGTGGTCCGATCGGCTTCACCAGCTCTTTGATGGTTGCCTCGTCCAAAAGATGGAAAGATTCTTCATCTATCTGGTTCTCTGCACAATGAGGAAATTAGGAACATCATAAATGTAATACAGGGACATGGTCTTGTGGACTGGTAAATTATTGGTTTGATATTACTTCTTTGTTCTTGGGTTAGGGGAGGGCCTGAAATAAGCATTCGCCCGCAGCCAAATGCTGGTTAAAACTACTGCAGAGTAAAATGTGACTGTTCAGTGGCCCGTTTTGAAATGATTTTGCAGATTCAACTACTGTATTCTGATGAAACTTGGTACCTCAGTTGATTGCGAACAGCTCTCACACTCTAACTGCTATGCAAGAATTGTAAACAGTTGAAATAAATGATAGAAGCTCTGAAAATTTGGTATCAAACTCGTTCGCGGGCGACCAAAAAGTAAGGATGACTAGCCCCACTGGCGAGTGAAACGAAAGAAGTTAGGGGACGCCCTCATAGGGTTACGGGTAGGCTTAATAATAATAGTTGCTTCTGAATCCTCATACCAGTACTGTTCGAGTAATGAGTAATAAAAAAATAATATCAGGAGTGCTACTCAATCAGCATATATTACGCCTAAAATCTAATCAGTTCATGACTCATGTACGCTCCATAGCCCCAAAATATTGGTGAGAGGGAAATCATTCATTCCTGTTACAGTTTTCAGCTGCGGTCAAGCAGCTCAAGCCTCAAGCAGTCATCATGTCTCTCCATACGACATGTTCGCACCCTGGAACAGCACATGCGACTGACACAAAACTTGGCAACCAGGTCCACCCCCGCACCGGTCGGATGGGGGCTATCTAGGATTTCGGAGGAACCCATTTTATTGCAGATTCACAGATTTCGGAACATGGTAAGTACCTTCTTGGGATCGACTTTCATTTTCGCAGTTCGCACCATATGACCCCACTCGGCGGACATTTGTAATTTGTCGACGCAACTCATTCTATTGAAGATTTACGTGTTTCAGAACATGGCGATCGGTTTGAGACCAACTTTCATTCTCACAGTACTGTATACGACTCCACTCGGGCAGGCGGCAGCCATTTTGAATGTCTTGCCATAACTAAATTGATCACGGATATGTACGCACATTGTAATATGGAAATCGTTTTGAGATCAACTTTCATTTTCAGACTCGGGCAATTCAGACCTACCTCATATCGGTATTCGCGCACAGCTACCATGACGTTTACGATAGCGTTTGTTGCTCAACATATCGGCTAAAATCAACCTGATTTCCAATTGGATTTCTCGATCAATTTTCAAAATCTCTCCTGACTTAACCTCGGGACTGGAGGGAATCTCCCCCCTGATAGTATTCTCTGCACTTTTAACAACAGTAGGATCATTTTTCATTTGGACTGTCAGAAACCAGTAATGACTTCCATTCTCTAAATTAGAACTAGTACTAGTAGTGTAGCTGTGTAGTCCTGAACGGTGGACCCATGTCATGAAATTTTGGACAGATTTTTTAGGTACCATACTGCTGAATTAGGACCGTCAAATTTTATATATTCGAGATGAAGGAATGTTCCTGTTCAGTGTTCAACTCTCTAGGGTGTAATCAAGAACATTCTCATTCTAGTGTCATATTCACACTTAACTATGATGCGAAAGTATTCAGTTGTCGCATTGTGCCCTCTTTTGAAAATTCACCTAACCAATACGTCAATATCTTCACCGAAGATATTGACGTATTGGTCAGGTGAAATTTCAAAATAGGGTTTCTCAAACTGGAAGTACACTCAAACTTAGGGAAAACCTCTCATACTGACCAAACGGTGGGTTTCCAAAATATTCAGTACTACACTCTTTAATAGGCATGAAAAAGTTTGCAATGCACCATGGCAATTCCGTCAAAATTTCGCAGAACTGGTACCTTACACTTTCCAATAAGCTACATTTGACACATGTCAAATAAGTTCATAATAGGTAAATTGTTTGCCTTTCCCTCACAGTGTTAACAGAAAATGTCATCAATGCACACCTCTTTCTCCATGCATGTGCCCTCATACAAGTCCTCGCGGCCTTATTTTGGATATTGTTCCTGAAAAGTTGCGCTGGGCGCTGGGTCAATAATTTGAAAAAAAATATCCCAGTGTTGGCGCTAAGGGGAGTTTGAGGGGGATTCCACTGTCTAAATCCAGGAATCCCTCTCAAGAAAATAATCCAGTAGGGTCAATCCCTCTCAAACATTGTGGATTCTGGGGTTGTTAACTGTTACTGTATATGAGAATCCCCCTCGTCACTCCTGAAATCCCTCTCATAATAAATTACGACAAATTGTAGAGTTTTCTGGGATAGAAGAACCTTACCAAAACTGATATCAAAAGCAGCATTCAGCAGTTCGATCAGGAAAACCCTCCGCCCCTCCCACATTAATGCAAATTGCAAATGCCCAACCAATCAGCGCACATCTGCATGTGTCAATCAACATCTGTTGCTGTACGTCGCTGTGCAGTTGCTAGGCGAACACCTGTCAATCGAACCTTGACAGCTGTTTTTGGGCATACAAAAAACCTGGGGATTTTGTGCACTGTCAAGTCAATGGGCCTTGGACGAATTTTGATGTCGTATTGAGATATTTCATAATCGGTGCTGAATATCTCAAAAACTACAAATCCAATTGTTACCAAATTTGCTAGACTTGTGTCCTAGTCCAAATATATACTTTGTGAAAATACATTCAGATGCAGTTGGTTTTGGGCTTCAAGATCCCTACTCTCACATTTTCAGTACTTTGTTTGTAGAGGCCGCACCCCCCTTCTTGATGGGGAGGGCGTGGAAAATCTGTAATATCTCTGATATGTTCGGAAGAACCACAAAATCGGAGGCAAATGCTTGAGGAACATGTGTACATTGATGATATTTTCTGTTGACACTGTAATTAAGGGG
Source organism: Eupentacta quinquesemita (assembly GCA_032360705.1). Taxonomy (NCBI): domain Eukaryota; kingdom Metazoa; phylum Echinodermata; class Holothuroidea; order Dendrochirotida; family Sclerodactylidae; genus Eupentacta; species Eupentacta quinquesemita. The sequence goes on from JAUOBX010039995.1 coordinate 18,412, forward strand.
AAGGCAAAAAAGTTAAGTATTATGAGCTGATTTGGCATGTCATATCTAGCTTAGTAAAAAGTGTAAGGTACCAGTTCTGCAAAATTTTTACAGAATTGGTGCACTGCATTTTGGCAATCCTGTGTTTTACTTTTAGCAGGTATTATTATTGCTCAATCAGTGAACCAGTTCTACCAGTCCGAGTACGTATACAGTAGGCTAGGCCTAGTTGTGACTGACACAACCTGAAAAACAGATCGGAATTCCAGAGCATAAGCTTTAGCCTTTGGGAAATTTGAATGAAATCACTATCAGTGAAATCCTGGAGTATATTTGGAAAATAAACCGAATCACAGAGCATTCATCTGGATTTTTGATGAAAATCTGAAGTATTTATCAGGTTGTTCAGTTTGTTTTTCCCCATTCCAGAAAATGGGAATCGAACATGCCGTTTTGCACTGCGCAATTCACCTTTCCAAGATACACTGACATCTTTATACGTCAGAATAGCAAAACACCACCCAGCTGGATCGCTGGGTGATAACATTTAACAGGCTCTGTACAAAGCCAATGGGACTTTCTTTCTGGACATCGTAAATCGCAGTTTCCAGACACATTCATGTGGCGTTTTGTTCCAGCCGGTACATTTTCTAAAATAGTTCTACAAATGTTTTTCAAATATGCTCGAACGCATGGGTAACGCGCCTGCGAGAACGAGTATTTCGATCATAAAAATTCAAGAGCCACCGAGCGTATAAGCAGTGCCGTCACATCGAATAGGTCAATGAATAAACCCGCTAAAACACAGGATTGCTGGCATTTTAGGCCAAATAAAAATCAAGACCAGTTGATCGTCCCCTCGCGCATTTTTTTTTGCTGCCCCCTCAATTTCATTTCTATTTGTTGACATCTTAGTTAGACCTACCGTAAGTTTTCGCAATATTTTGTACCAGAATTGATAGTTGATCACCACATTCATTTTCTGCTTGTGTTTTCCAACTGTAGCAATTATTTTCTGTAAGATAAATGTGTTGACTTTGCGGCGATATAAATTCGATCAGCAATTCTGAATGTCGACTGCCGTGATAAAGAAATGAAAAATTACGGCAGGTCACGTTGTGATCATCTGTAATATAACTATTGCCGTATTGGCCTAACGTTAGCAGTTAGCTCTAGCCTAGGGCAGTAGGGGCCTAGGCCTAGGCCTACTCAACTAGCCTAGCCGAGGACCAGCCGAAGGCCTAGCCTAGGGCCTAGCATACTCAAGTTAGGCTAGCCTACGTGTCGCGATGACATGTGAGACAGGATTTGGGTCTGATAAATACAACATTATATCGCTTTGAAGAGTTATACATACCTTCGAAAATATCAATCAGTGAGGACAGGTTCCAATCTTCCAGAGTACGCTTCACGAAATCGTCCATCTTGATGAATTTTAAGGTAAATGGCACTAAATCGGTAAGACAAAAATGGCGAGCGTAGGGCCTAAGCGAATTCAATCCCTAGGCCCGGCGCCCGGCAACACTGTACGTACGTACGTGTGCATGCGATGAACGTAACACGTCCTGCAGCGCAGCATACTTAAGCCGGGAATCCATTCATACGGATGCTGATGCGGCAGAATTCGAAGGAAGTCGGATTTGCGTCAAACAGGGTCGGGAAGAGTGTACGGATATGTTGTATTTGATTTGTAGAGAGTACCATGGTAGCAGAAAATCATCGGAACAACATGGAACGCGCACTCAGTATGATGAAACACCGCGTGTACCCGTGCGGTAAAGATGCCGCACGCGGCAGATG
>JAUOBX010039996.1:0-13806 GCA_032360705.1 Eupentacta quinquesemita
GTGGTGGTCTGTAGAGTACAACAAGATGAAGAGACGTAGTAGAAGAAGAGATGGTGACATCCATATATTCAAAAGATGTGAAAACATGTATATTGTTGACACATGTGTGGAGACCATCCCGAACTAAAATGGCAATACCACCTCCTCTACCACTATATTACTGGTGTGCTACCAGAATGACGGCAAGCACTAGCTAGATGCTCCTGTGACTCTCCGCCTTGGACTCGGCCCTCGGAACGTTGGTTTCGGTCTTGGCCTCGGTCATTGGGACCCTGGTCTTGGTTTCGGAATTGTGGGTGGGGACTGGTCTCGAACATAGGACCCCTGGTCACGGACATTGTAGTCTCGACTACATCACTGTTAATAGGTACCTCAGTATGTGACACTTTCTGAACACCCCTCTGAATAATGGGTCCTCGTCGCATTTATCACACAAATTGACCTCTGATGTTCTTGAAATGACTTTCATGTTGTTCAGGACCCATTATATACTATACACGATTTTTTTCTCTCAAATCCAACCTGAACCCAGATAGCAAAATCGCATGAATTAGGCAAATTTGTCCTCCAGTTAATTTAAAATGACAGAGACATATATAACTTTTCTTTGCTAATATGATAATGTCAAATTTGATCACCAATAAACTATTCACAAATTATATTAACTGCAGATAACTTCCATTAGGGGTATCGTAGTAGGGGGGTGTCATTGACACTGGTAGTCTCACAAAGACAAATCTGGTCATTACGAAAAATCTGCTCTATAAGTCACAGCGTCACAGGGTCTAATGAGGTCAAAAGGTCAAATGAGGTCAAAGTGAGTCACCAGATGTAGCTTACACAGATGAATAAGACTTTCCATCAGCCATACCCCTAAAATGTTTCGTTGTCAAGATATATAGGATTTTCAGCCAGTGGCCCTGAATGACCTTGACCTAACACCAAAAACAGTAGGGTTCAGGGAGTGTCATTGACTTTGTGGTAGTCTCATCAAGACAAATCAGGTCATTACGAAAAATCTGCTCTATATGTCACAGTGTCACAAGGTCAAATGAGGTCAACAAGTCAAATTGAGTCAAAGTGAGTCACCAGATGTACCTTACACAGACCAACAAGACTTTCCATTACGCCTTACCCCTAAAATGTTTCGTTATCAAGATATTTGGGATTTTCAGCCAGTGACCCTGAATGACCTTGACCTAACACCAAAAACAATATGGTTCATCCTCACCATGTGGGCAACCCACATATGAACTTCATACATACTTCTGTTCTTCCAATATCGTGCTGACAAGAAGGGACGAGAGTCACACACACCAAAAACATACGCACGCCTGCGTGATCGCATAGATTCCTCCTGCCTTCGGTATCAAGAAGGAATGAACGAATGGATGCGAATTCAAGATATGCCACGATACTGACAACAGCAATATGGTCACCTGTATTGTACAGAATTGCTGATGAGATCTCGTTACTATCTTCGTTATAAAGGCCTATATCATTACTCGCAGCCAAAGGCCGAGTATCCATTCATACGAATGATTGTGTATGCAGCAAAATGAAGTTGGATTTGCCTGGAGCAGAGACAAAGAGAATGTACGAATATGATTGATCTGTTAGCAGAAATAGAGACAGCTCCTTCGGCAGCGCACAATATTCAAACTGATAAGACGCACCACATTAAACTAAACTGAACCTAGCGTATACCAATGCGGCGGGAGTGCCACATGCAGCAAAATTAATCTTCGGAATTTCTTTCAAACGAAACCGTTTAATTCTTCTCCATACATGAGCTGGTGAACATTCATGAATTTACCATCTTATCATCAAGTTTATTCCTCTCTGACGAATAACTAGTCTTTGCAATTATGTCGATGTTCACTATGAATTTGATTCGACTCCCAATATGATAGATAGAATTTCGATGCTTTTCATAAAAAATAATAACACTAAATACAGTTCCTTATAAAGCGCTATTAACAGTTAAGTTTCTGTTCAAGAAACGAATGACAAGCAAGAATAACACCCTTAACGAAGACAACAGAGGATTCTTGAGAGCAGATTTCAAAACGTTCTTACACAATCGAGTCCTGAGAAAAGTCCTGGCCTGTATAGTTATCCCGTTTGCTGTGAATAGCCCGAACTATTCATGACCGTTCCACAGAGTCGACTTATTGTGACAAGTAAGTGATTCCGTTACCGATGTCTGTCAAACGGCATTTAACGGTGTGGATTTTGTCTCCTGACCAATTTAGCCACTTTTTTCGGATTAACCATTGTCAATGATTGATATCAGTGCGGCTAAGTGGGGATGGCCAACTCCTGTCAACCTCCTATGAAGCCTTGCAGGAAAATGTCTTGATTAGCCTTGGGTGGCTTACTGAACCCAGAACATTCAAACCGAAAACAAGTCAACTCACCCCTGATAGTTCAATGTATTGCACCCAGTCACTCTAGCGTCCAACTAGTAGCGAGTTACTGAAAAAGATATATACCATTTGTAAATGTGTCACATATTGGGCTATCGACTCATGCCTGTAAATAGTACCTATATATGAGACAGTCTGAAATGAAACGAATAGAGATATGTGGGCGATAATGCGTGTATATAGCACACCGGGTTCGTTTCTTGACGGTTCTGATTATAGGCGTTGAATACAGGAGTAGGTCTGTTTTCCTACAAAGGGAGTCGTTCCTAAAATTATGTCGATTCTGAGTGCTGTTGCACAGTGAACTGAAGCGGGAGGTGGAGTGGCAAAGTGCTATCAAATTGTTTTATGTGGTGCTCCAAATCAATGCGTCAGTAACTCATCATGTTAGGCGTCGTTAGCACTGGTATGGGTACCAACTAATACGATTATCGTGGTGCCGCATGTCGTGGGTTACTCACCCAGTGATGGATCATACGCTGTTGTAACCGTTGGTTTAGAATAACGTCTGAGTATCAGCATACGGCTAATGCAAATGACATATTGAAGAATGTTCATGAGGAAGACGAATTTCAGCTGTCCATTATCACTGCTTTGGAATGGCTAATTTGCAAGTGTCATTAATTTGGGATGGTATGATCCAGACTGCTGACAGTAAGGTTTTAATTGTCCTTGTCAATGAGAAGGTATCTGATGTTTTATGTCAGACAGACATATTACAGAGGTTGAGTTCAACTGCTTAGCACCAACCTGAACCGGCCAGCCTTGATGTGCCCTAGAAACTTGTTCAGTTTAACTCCCACGTGAATTGATCAACTTTACTTTGCTGTGATATGAAGTGAAGAAACGGAGAAAAAAAACTTTTTCGGGAGATCACATCACATGATGAGAATAACCTGGGGCATAAAACTGTCTTCTTGATCATCATTGATTTCATTGACAGGTGGTGAGTATCAACAATTCACCCTCGTATGAGCTGGTTACTTTGCTTCATGGAGAGCTAACAAAACTTTCATGAGAAATACATATACTCACATACTCATATGGGGAGGATATAAGGAACCATCATGGCTAGTTTACCATGATGGTCAGTTACATGGGAGAGGGGTATTCCTTTGTAAGACTAAATAAACTCTACGAAGATGCATTGATGTATTCCATTGCAGCGATTTAAGACCACAATGCCATGTAAAGATGCAGTACGAAGTCCAGCAAATTATTGGTATATATTCATCACCATCCTACGAACCATATCATGGTTTCTGAAAAGATTGAGTAAAATTCATGTAGCACAAATTTCGTTAATTTCGTTTCGGCAAATTTCGTCAAATATTACATTTTGATTGTTCAATGACATATAATGACAACCTGTATACAAAATAGAATTGAGGTATACTGAACATATTATTATGCTTGGATCTCTATACAACTGCGTAGGTTTCGACATTGACACATTGATCTCCAATAAACTGCCCTCATTTCAAATTGATTAACGATTACGTCATTCTGCACGATGGCTCTGCACTATTGTGTGCTTGTAAATAAAACTAAATAGGTCATGTTAATATGTTTCGATCTGCTGAAACGAAACTGCAATACTTATGAATTTTGACAACAATGGCATCCAGGTATCAAAGGGCAATAGGGCAATAGGAATATTCAATTGTCGTATCAGGTGGAGACGAAAAGCCAAAGAGGACTTCAGAATAATACCTGTATTATTGAGTTTTATTTCTGTGACTCGTAAAACTAATCGAAATAAAGAACCTATAATTATATAATTTGCATGTGGTCAATATTCATCATTCAAGTTATGCGAGCTGTTGTTATTTACTTTAATATAATGAACAGTGATAGTTCCTAGTCGGATTCAGGATTAGCCTAACAATTCCGGTCACATCTGACTAGTACAACGAAATTCATACAAAGATCATGCAGCATATGTCAATGTACTTTGTTACTTTGTGTAATTATTCAAGTGAAATGTTTGTTCGATTCTCGTGCGATGAATATTATATCGTTGTTCACACCTGAACATGTTATGAATTAATAAAAAAATATGTCCACGAACCAACGTGCTTGTATTTACTAGGGTAACCAGAGTCATGTCTCATTTGGTTCGTCTGATTGAAGAATTTGAGCCTACCGCTAGTCATTAGTTCTCATCAAACTCATGTGAGAACTTTTTGAAAATGTCCAGTTTGTGAACCTCGGTCCGATTGCAAAAAGTGCAAGAAGCTTTCGTTCAGCACACCTTTGTCTTTTTCGAAATTATCTTATGAATAATTGCATGGAATACTGTTATAACTTATCAATTGATTTGTGATTTCGTCTAGAATCATTGTTCTATGGTAAACCTAGTGGATAGAGTGTTGATCATTTTGTGCCAAAATCATTGGGTCGACTATTGATGTCGTGCACACCGGGTTTACGAGGTAAATCGGACACATCATAATTAAAATCAAATCATAATTAAATAAGTTGTGTGGGTTTAGCATAGCGATATTACCTTCTATTACCAACTCGTGTTTTCACATATTTCTTCACTTGTTCATGACAGCCATTCTCTGGGCCGGTTTTCTCGGGGGAAGAATCGCCAAATTGAAATCCGGAACTCTACTCAACTCAAATGATATGTTAACATATTTGAAAGGGCATCCTATATTATGATTATATGACAATAACCCCAACTGTTGAACTATAAACATAATGGGCTCGCACCTAATACCCAGCTGAATGGATTATGGATTCCAATTTTCCATTGATATTTGCGGATGGATCACACAGATTGTTAAAACTACCACTTCCTCTCCGCAAAGTGTTATTTTTGACGATTCCTCCCCAAGCAGTCTTGGTGACAACCTCGTCTTAGGCAATGGATATTCTCAAAAGGACCTACACAATATGAATACATTTTGTCACTCTCCTTTATAGATGCGAGAGGAACCGAGACGATAATAATGATCTGAAAAGAACCATGGGCTATCCTGGCCTATTTTGCCGGTATTTATCAAACGAAGTTAGCATCAACCGCCTCTCTTGAACCTTCGAGACATTTATCTCGGGAATCCGGCATTGTCATCTCAGATTGATCATTTTGCCTTCGGAACACTGACTTATTTTGTCACGGTCGAAGTCTCACGAGACGCTTCCTCCAAACTAACAGTTAATACTGCTTCACGCGTTTTTTCATACCTTCCAAAAACTATTCCCGAACAGTATGTTACGGTATGGTGCGGTACAGTATGAAGGGATATGCTACTTTGATAAATGTGGAGCCGTGTAGTCGTATAATTGTCAGACACGGCGCACTGGTTATATCATACATCCTTCACCCATTCAAAGTGTTGTGTCCAAGTACGGTATTCCTATTGGGCCAAGTTGGCAAATATGTAATGATGTCATATTGAATATAGGGTGAAACCGTATGATACTTCCAATTACGCAAGCAATTTAATATCTCGACAATGTTGCACAAGAGGGCATCCCACAGGGTATCTCACCAGGAGCTATTCGCCTGTTCACGGTTGCATTCCACGATGTATGCTAATGATCTGTGTCAAAGGTCATTCGGTAGCGCGCGGAGACCGGGCCGCTCGAGCAGTGTACAAGTGTGGAGATATCGCTCGTTAGGAGGTAGGGCAATCTTCCGAAACTCCCCTGGAGAGAACTATGAATTATTTCACCATAAAACTCCACTGATATTTCGCCCACACTTGAGGACAATAACATAGTCGAAGATTTGGTGGAATTACATGATTTCCAACTAGTTATGGCAGTTTCCAACTAGTTATGGCAGTTTACATCTTAACCTCGTAACGATAAGTCAATGTGTGAAATTTCGTCTTATCCCGAACATTTCATTAGGTTCAGCCACTGTGAGCATGCTCATTGATAACCGTGAACTGGCTTAATGATTTGGTCGGTCTGCACCGTCTGCTTCGTATGTGTACGTCTGTGTACGTATTTATAATCTAATCGGGGGGGGGGGGGGTAAATACCCCAGTCACAATGCTACAAGTGCTCATACTTTGTCTGTTAGGTGTGGCCGACTGGCTGTAAAGTGTCAGGAAGGCATCATGGCTGCTCTTGTTTTCCTAACAAAACGGCGCCATTTTACACAATCAGAGGCCCCGTATTTATCATACAGCAAAACGCGTACGAAGCCAGCCATGTTTGAGTTATGTCAAGTTTTCAGAACCAGCCAGCCAGGTTTAGCCTGGACTGTTTATTGTGTGTGTGGATGGAGTGTAGGTGACTGCAGCCTAGATGGTCATGGGTTGGCTTATATTAGTCGATAATGACGCCGAAATGACACTTTTGCAGCAGACACCAAGTACACGAATGAGCACCATGGTTCATTTTTCTGCCTAATACGCGTGGACGGAATTGGCGCCAGAGTAAGAGTTCGTAACTCTGGATGAACGTATGGTATCAATCGCAGTTCCCGAATGAGCCATACACTTTTTCGTGTCTATAAACCTTCCGCGTAATAACTTCCTAGTGACGACCACTGGGGCAGTAAAGGAGGCTACTCCATTAGAGGAGACATCTGCCTTTCAATAATCACTGTCCAAGCTTATAAGACAGGGATAGCTTAATTAGTGATACTCGGGCTAGGATGGCTAGCGTACTTTGGAGTTGGGTTATTTCGAATACGAATTGAACTCTCAATGAAGAGAAAGAGAAAATGTTGTTAGATGTATTGAGATAGGCTATATTATTATTAATAGTATTATTATTCATATAATTGTTATCATTATTGTCATCATCATTATTTTATTGAGAAAGCTATAAGCGAACGTTCCATCGAATATATTATCCAATACAAAGGGAACATTACTCTCAGTTATTACACTTTTGCCTAAAGTAGAGATTATATCAGGTGTCGATCAGTAGGCCTAAATACATATATAGTCAGCTAAAAGAACAGTCGAGGTGCCGGGCCTATATTGCATAAACTAGCCATAACACCTTCTTGAAGCAGTGAGTGCACGAATATTATCGATAATCGTAGTGAAATTATGCGGACAACATCAATGATATAACTCGATAACCTTATAGTTGCGGTAGTACTATAGTTCATCAAGCCGACGGGAATCGATGGGCGTGAGCCGTAAATGTCAATTCCTGGATTTGTTGGAATCAAAACCTGACATGAATTTCTATTATTCTTCGAATGTAGCCTACCAACCAGCTGAAGGCCTTGGTATTCTAGTAGGCCTATCCTATCTGTCCTGGTCCTGTCCTATCTGGTGATTTATTCCAGTTAGAAGGTTATTTAAGGACATAAATATACTCTAAGCGTGTCACACATTGAATGTTATCGTTTCACAGGTATGAGTTCACAAACAAAAATTGTATTTTACTCCGTGACTATTGAGTCGACATCTTTCATTTCATTTTAATCCAACAAGCCCCACGCAATGATCTATGTGACTAAATGATTTCATTTTACAGCTACGTCGATGGCAATCCGAAGAATCAACGAAATTAAAATACAAAAAGGATATCATTTTTGCAGTTAATCGGCTAATTGAGTTACGGCCTCCTATGGTATATACATTGATGGTAATATAAATACTGCCAATAACTCTCTGCCGGAGACTTTGTTTTCATAGAATGCCACTTCATAAAAGGATTGAGATAATCATTTCTCGCTTCCTTACGCGTAATTAGTCTGGGGCACTCGCTCGGAGATTAGCTCAATAAATCCGATATCAATTCCGCCACAGGGAATATGAATCAATGATACGTTCTATCGTGCTTATAACGTTCAATTATTACGTTCTGTGTGAGCAGACGAATTAGCGACGATACATTGCAAATAATGAATTTTGATATTAGGGCCTATAACGTAAAAGTACGGGCCAGCTCAGTTGTTCGCAATAGAATCGGAGTGAGGGTCAGGTGAAATAAACAGAACAGCTCTATAGTTGTGGAGAGATTATACGTCAGTTGAATGGAATAAACAGATAAAAGATCACGCATCGAAAGATTACCAAATCGTGCGAGGTATCTTTTAGGTTCACAACACAGACAAAGCTGTCATGAATATTTCCGATTGTGAATATAAAGTACTCAGTCCGGTTTTATGCCTGTGAAGTGCGAGATTGCATTGTTCGGGTCTACGTACCCGGGAACCCATGGAAATGAGAGATCTCCAAAAAATGTTATATGATCATCTGTTGAGACACATACCGTTCGTTGCCCTGCTCCTTTGAGGTAACTGTATTCAGGTATATTTTTGTAAATAAAACTGCCAACTTAAATGCGCTTATTGATTTTATTGCCGGTATTCGAATAAGAGAATAGGAAGGCGGTATAGGCCTGCTTAATCACTTGTGTTAAAATCCATTCCGTGCTCCTAGAGTAACTAATTCCCTCAACGAGAACAATTTCTTCTTATAACAACAGTCAATTATGGCGGTCGTTTCAAATTTTGCTTATTCATTCTTGATATGTTCATTCAAAAATATCACAGCAGGTTGTACCAGTAGCTCGAAAAGATGTTTGATCTATGAGTCCAAGGTCATCACTTTTCTTGCAATGACCGATCGAAGCAGCTCCAGTTTAGAGGAGACGAATTTCTACCAATTACCCCAGTTTTCCACAAGATGACTTCCGTTATTTGTTGTTGGGAATTATCCTGACAGTCATGGCAGTAGATGTGTAAACATTGCGAGAGAACGAAATATGACCAGTGATCAGTGGATCATGTGCACCTAATTACGCGCTACTTATAATGTACTCATCCAGAAGAGATTTTGATACTGATTGAATTTCGTACCGCGCGACCTCTTTTTGATCTTGTGTCTCATTTTGTGTCGATGAGTTTATGTCACTTGGCCTAAATTTCAGTTATATGCCCATGTGTGTATGATCGTGTGTGTGACTATGTGTAAACGTATTGATGGTTCAACTTACACTCTCAGCCACAAGAGAGTGAACCACTCACACACATAGTGAAGTAAAAAACACTCCATAATAGTGAACATTCACAACAATATAGTGAAATGTCACACGTTTTGGAGTGGCTGTAGTGATAACTCCTCAACTCGCTGTCTACGAATACTCCAAATGAATCATTGTTCTGCCTCGTAGTGACTTTTCAAATATTTGGAGTGAATGTTCCCTCTGAAGGAATGCATTGTGACACCTCACGTTTTCGGAAATGTGAATGATTCACTGTTTTGCTTCTAGAGAATACAATAGTGAAATATAGGTCGATTCAACTATAATACATATCAAATGGCCAGTGAATTGAATCTGATAAAATATTGGAATCACTTTCGATGTGTAGAAAATAGCGCCGGTCATATATGAACCAAATAGTCAAATATTTGAGTAGATTCGGTATGTTGTCCATTCAGTATGTATTTGTTAATTTATAATTCAAATTAGGTTTATTACTATGTACTTAATATATGCGCATCTGAGGATGCCCTAACCTTCAGATTTACACTTACATTCGATTTTATAGCTCATAATTTGCATATCTGTGTATGTCTATGTGAACATAAATAAGGATAGCTAGAGGTATCAGGGTAGAATGATGAATTCGTAATCAAATGTACACGTTGGGCGGGATGGAACTGGTATTTTTCTGTATTGGGAGAAATTGTTTGCATATATTGCAGCAGAATCACCTTTAGGAATGCGATCAAAATCATCACAATTAGGAATCAGGTCAATATGATTATAATATTTGAATTATAACGTTATTGCGTGAATGTGAAATTGTTGTTTCAACTATGCGCGTTCTTCGTTTGGTCAACATGCAGCGTTACATGGGGTCTTACCCCATTGGTTGAATGTGGTATCATACAATACAAACAACTGATCACAGCACTCGTTGAAAAATATATATGTTACATTATTTGCGAAAAATGTGCCTGTCATGACAACCTGAATATTACTTATCGAGTGAGGGAGAAACAACAGTCGTACTGTCCGTTAAAGAATAGGCCACATATATCATTTTGCAAGTTATCGGAATTGTATTAAACTTGAACTTATACGTTATTCTGTTGAGCTCAGTAGTGGTGAGTCCTTGTTGTACGAACTGGGGATGAAGCCTGTTGTTCAGGCACCACTTATTTTGTCGTCTGACATCTGCACGGGGCTTTCTTGCCGGGGCCATTATAGTTCCTGCAGCCAGGCTATGCCTGCAACATATGTTCACAACTTTTCTTACATCTCCTGTTAAACGAATCTGTCATGCAGGGTAGGTGATGTTATCAAGCAACCACACTTATCCATAAGAAATTCAGAATAATAAAAGTGTAGTACATTCTCCGTGACGTGGGTGATGCCGAATACCTCTGGGGACATTCACTAAGACCGAGGTGTAGAGTAACATATTGTCAAAACTCATGCCAAACAACGACGGGCAAATTAGTGAAGTTGTCATTTGCGACAGACTGCCCAGTACGTATAAGTGTTGCGCCCCGGGTGCCTGTCACACGTAAAGTACTCCAGAGATCTCACAGTTGTCAACTTGTCATAGCATGGTAGAGATCTCCTACGGTGATAGCTGAAATTAACAAGTGTCATCGTATATTATAACCTCACTCGGAGAGAAGGAAACCTCTTCATTATATTCGACGAAATGAAAACCTTTCCAATGTACAGCATCTTTGCCGATTCAATTGTCTGGAATAATCTTCGGCACTACTATGCGACGATTTTCTGAAGACAATAAGGGCATTCATAACCATGTTTCGGATCTTTCATTAATTTGTTGAGCACATTCCATTGTATCCGTTCTGTCGTTACGTCGGGTTGGGATAGGAATCGACAATGGAATTGACATTGATAGGTACCAGAAGTCCTATTAGCGCACTTGTATTACAGACATGTTCCGTGATATGGGCAGGGTAGTCTGAATGGGAGCATGGGAGTTTAAAGACGCACGTCTGGGGTGTTGGTTCAACCTGAACATGTCTTTAGTTTATGTCCCCACAGCTGCGTCAAAACACACCCCCAGTAACAATCTATTTCCAAGTACCATAGCTTTATTACACTGTACAGCTAGATCAAAGGGTGCCATGGTTCGGAAAAGAACCAAGATATACAACATACAAAAACATAGTTGTGATAGTAAATTAGCCTGAAACGACGTGAATATGTAAGACGTCATTCCTGGGAAGTTTGGCTTGCTTCGACATGGAAATTGCTCGAGCTTGAGGTCAAATAGGCATTTCACTGTCCTTTACTGTACTCTTCCAGTTATTTCGTTTGTGATAGTGACATATGTTAGTAATGAATCATTTCAATGAACTCAATTGTTGAGGTATGACAGTTCAGCCGAACATAATTTTAACGCGCTACACTGCGAGTTTATTTTAGTATCCGTGTGTACCATACTGTTGTCGAATGCACAGTTGAGTTTAAGTGAAGATCAACTTAAGACAACGCTCCATTCTGGATGAGGATAGCATCACATTCCTTTAGTTGTCCTCATTACATTCTCATTGCTAACTCTATTTATTTAGCTATAAGGCTACATACAATGTATTACGGCGGATTGAACTAAACTGAATAACCGTCAATGGAAACAACTGAAATTGTTATTATTACAATAACGCTGATGCACAAGACTGTTCTAATTGCCCTAAATTAACTAACAGATGACGCAGACCTCAATGTATGGTAATTCATCCTGAGTACTTTTTACATCATTGTGAAGACATCAGCCTTGGTGACATCTGCATTTGTTACGAGTGTGTTTAAGTGGTCATTAACATTACTAAGAACGCTTGATATTGTTAATATCATTATGGTAATGATTTATGAGAATAAATTTACGAAAATTTATTCCGCGTCACGACCACACAATGGAAAGTTCGGCTGCCACTAATGTCTTCAAGATTGCCCTTCATTTGCATTATTATTGTTATTATCATTTGGTGGTCATAATTATAATACATGTCATAGTCTGAACCAGATCCGTTGCGGTTATTCTTCATATTGTCGAGGTTCAAGATACTATCGGGTTAATATGAAGTTCGTAGTCAATTCCACCTATACGTGGTTTTGAGTGAACGATGAGAACATTTCGCAGTACATTCATACTGGGATCCGTATATTTCGATCGGATTCATTGCAAGCGTAATATATATAGGCTTACTTGAAAATGTTGTCGTCCTCATCGAAAATATAAAAGTAGGTCTAACAGGACTTTGGGCAATTGGTCCAGCTGTTGCAATAAGGTGTTTATAGTTTGTAAATTGCGTTTAGTGATTTGTCGGTACTTCAATAAGAGAATACCTAGGCCATCGCGCCATCTCTCATTTTTCAGGAACAAAGGGGTATGGCTGGTAATTAAATGTTTGGTTTAAAATTGATTTGACAGTTAGTGAAGATCATTATTTCCATTAGGTCTACTAGAGAAATGACAAAAACAAGCAATTACTTATTAGCTGGGGACAAATTGAATTTCATGTTTCTGTTCAGGTTAACAAGCAATGGAAGTACTTAATTTCTGGAATGTGCGAGCGGCTATGAGGTAATGATATGATTTTTTGTGATGTAATCGTCTCTGTCTTGGTTTGGTTGGGCGTGATTCTCACCCTCAGCTTATTCCTGAAGATTTTAATTAGTTCTTTTACAATGCAGATCGTCGATAATAGAATTGGTTTCAAGATGTGCAGCGTATTAACAGAGTAGGTTTGATATTAGGTAGTTCACGGTAGTGTTGACTTGGAATTATTTTCCTTCAAACTGGATCATTTACTCTATTTATGGGTAACCCTCGACAAAATAGGGTTCTTGTAATTGCCTGTTCAAACAAAGCATTCCGGACGTTTGGTGATAACAAGACTTTTATACTTTGACCTATATTAACCTCAGATGACTTCTCACATGACCTCAAAACAATAGGGTTTATGTACTGTATTTTGTACCCTAAAATGGCCCCCGATCTACACTCAAAACAACGGAGTAATAAAATAACATACCAAATTACAGCCAGGTCAAACCAAGCAGATGACCTCTGACCTGACCCCTGAAAACAATAGGGAACAAATACTCCTCATGGGAAACATACATACTAAGTATAAGTTTGATCCATCAAAGTAGGGTTGAGTTATCGTGTTAACAAGCCAAGAGTTACATACACACGCGCACACACACACACATACACGCACACACAAACATACAAACTGTCATGACTGCGTAGATTCCTTTGATTCTCGTCAAGGAATCAAAAACTTTCTAAAGAACAACTGTGGATTGGACCGAGCAATAATTTTGACGATTCCTGGACGGAGTTGGCTGACAGATCAATAGGCTATAAACACGCCGAGTAGGACAAATGGACAACTGATATTAGTCCGCAATCCCTGAATAAGCCTCCTTGTTGTTCCGGTCCATC
>JAUOBX010040107.1:0-13804 GCA_032360705.1 Eupentacta quinquesemita
GACGACCTTCTAGAAGGTTTACCGCAGGCGCTTGAATGATGGGAATAACAAGAACACAACGAAGTGCAGTGATTCCTCGTTAACTGATCAGTCTCAAAGGGCGGGATGAGATATCGGAAGCTTTCAGGTTTCTCTGCTTTTCTAACATGAATGACTTTGAACCAACGCCCCCCCCCCAAATATGGATCTTTCGAATTACATGTGCATACACTCCTGATATGTGCACGCGCTCGTTCGATATTGTGTCGCATACACACACCCATATATATATCAAATATATAGGCCGATATGTTATATATAATATATACATATATATTTGAATGGATATATAATATAGTATATATACATAATTATGTATACATACAGATACATACGCCGCACTACTCTGAGGGCGGCCATCTTGGATTTTGGTGGAGTTTACTCTATCGCACTTTTACCAGCTTTGGAACGTGACGATCGTTTTGAGACCAACTTCCATTCTCGCGGCACCATACGATCCCACCTGGCGGCCATTTTGAACTGTTCGACGCAACTGATTTCATCGCAAATTTCCCCATTCTGTTTATTTGGTGTGTTTAGCGTGATTTGGACCCTTCAACTCCCAATAAGTGGACTATTCCATCCCCATTCCTAACTTTCAACAGGTGCAGGTGGCTGCGCCCTTGCCTGCAATACGTTTGAGAAGCATCCAGTCTGGTCGTACCTATCACACACAGTATTTGCCTGCAGCTACCAGGAAGTTTACAATTGCACTTGTTACCCACAAGTAGTGAAATCCAGATGATAGCGTACTATCAAATATCACAGCTGCAACCGAATTATGTTAACGTATGGTCTCTGCGGTACTTCACAACCCGCATCTTATCGAAATCGTGATGATTTCGTACACTAGTGAGAATTGTATTAGATGCTAGTAGATAAAGAAGCTGTATTCCCCCATGAAAATGAAAACATCAGCTAGATCATGTTAGTGTGTATCTTCCCTCTGGGCAGAATGTCAACCGGTATTACACAACCCACATCTTATCGAGTCTGTGTTTAATTCGCTTCTATTGCATCGGCTACGTCTGTTGTATTGTTATTTGGTATAACAGCGAGAATTACATTAGTAGCCAGCAGATAATGGATCATATCACGGTTTCCACACACAGATACATACCAACTTTATCAGTCCATGCACTATGATTCATCGTGTTTACAATATATGTGAGCTTCGACTACACATTCTCAAATTAGATACTTTTGCCTTGTTCACAAAACGAGTTCATGTTCTCATTATTATGGAGAGAAGATGTATGAGCCTCGTCAATTCAGTTCTTGTCAAGTTTTCATATATATCTATGATCTAAAATGACCCGAAATTGCGATATTTCACAATTCTCCTGAATTCTGAGAATACATGACACCAGGAAGTCTAAATTGTTTTTGTTCTCTCTGTAGCACTCTCTATTAATGCTGATCTCCCTCGAGGTTGTTTTCGCTAATGCTCCTTATTATAATACTCTGCTGATACTCATATACTCCGCTGATGACTCTACCATCCACCATGTATTCGCCTGTCTATCATGAAGTAATTAACGGAATGATATTTCCTAATCATGATCGTACCGCACAACAGTCGCTAGGTAGACAAACAATTGTTCGTTTTTTCCTTGACGGAAGCACTGTTATTCTGGTTAAATCCATCATATCAAAATAAAAATTAGCTTATTCATGGTCGTGGTTCTGTTGCACTGATGACATTTTTCTGAGTCTGCTTCCCCTAACATTCTCGATATGGCCGATAATCCGTCCTATAACTATCCCAATATAATGCCTTTCGTCTTCAGAAGATGTCTAGTGTTATCGCAATAGCTTTCTAACGCAATGTCCAATTGATCCGAAGCTCGACACACATTTTCGCTATCAATGAATTTTCGCTGCCACTGCCATGGCGGCTTATTTAGTTGTTTGCGAAGCCATTTTAGTGTAGTTTCACGCGTTTGGGAGCACGGCAATCGTTTCGATACCTACCTACCTACCTGGCAATCATTTCACTGATTGGTTAAATGCGGGGATCTACACGTTGGCGGTCTACCCGACAGGCAATCTCTAGTTCTCAACTCAAGTCAATAGCCACTAACGCGTCCAGACAATTTGAGAGTTCCGGGTATTTTGTGCTAGAAAGTACTGTACTCAACGCCATCTACGTCAGTTTTAACAATCACAAAATATGGTTGCCATAATCAGGGTGGGGTACCGTCATTATCTGTCCTTTATCGTATGTAGAAGATGGCTAATAATCCGAGGAACGATGGCCATATTACTGCCACCCTTCAGTCTCTTGCCCATCGTCGTTCGGTGACCAGACTCGGTGACCTCTTGCAACACTTTGATCTCTCAACCCTCTGGTAACATCGTGGTATTTGGTATGACCCCCAAAACAGCATGGATGAACCCATGCATGGAGAACCCATGCAAAAACTAAATCTGAGCTTTGTGCACTAGACAGGGTCCAGTTATCACGTCATACACATACACACACCCATGAATCTTGACTGGATTTATTCCTCCCCTTATGTCAATGAAGAAATATTCGAAATGAAAAGGGCATGTAAAATATATATAAATACCTCTAAATTATGCTACATATTCACCTGACTGTTAGTGATGGCGCATAATTATTCACCAAAGGTGCTCGTCCACTCCCATAAGCCACCTCACCATCTCGGCTAGGCCAACACGATCAATCGATTCCGGGCCAACTTGAAGAATTGCAGATAGGACAAACAATGCTCACCTGTCATGAAAGCCACGCACGTTTGAAACGTAAAGATGAACCCGACCATAGCATGGTTAGTGTGGAAGGATGAGACAGTCCGCTCCAGGATAACCCCGTAGGCTTTCATCGTTCCATTCAGCAGAAACAAGGAAAGACATCGTCCGACGAAGGAATGGATCTTTCTTGCATTCAGACCCATCTCTACCGTAATATCGCAGTTGTAAGTGAAATCTACTCAATCAACCACTGCTGCCGATATTAGCGGTCAAGAAAAATTTCCCCAAGACCATGTGGATGTACCTTTTCTGGGAGGCAGTCATGAAATTAGTCAGTGCAGCAGGTACCTTCAGTCGCATGTATTACTATGACTCTCGGCAGGATCGTAAACTAGGTGTGCGTCCAGAAGTGACGAGAAACTGAGCCACCGGCCACACGAGCCTAGTAACCAAGGAACTGTTGATCGTATCCTTGGATAGATCTCTCTTCGCTGCTAAAGACTTCGGAAAGAATGCTAAACAACTAATTAAAAAAGTTTATTACATGTGTACAATGGGCGGAAGAACGACGGAATTTGTAGAGACTGATATGTCGTGCCGTATATAGGAGGTTATATATCGCTTCCAATAGCAGCAAATAGTACTCTTGTGTGAAGAAGCTACGGGTAAGCCTTTACGTACCCACAGCCCAAACAGGACATAACAGCAGCAATCACGGTGTCGTTGAAGAATAAGCATGGCGACCAGAATGAGATTACCGTTAAAAAAGAAGACTACTCATTTATTATCCTATCGCTACAAAGGTTATAATTCACAGTGCTGAATAGGTACGGATTGGCCACGTGGAATGCACAACGGAGTCACAAAGAACCTCCAAGAAATTCAATAACAACGACGGACAAACTATGAACACAAGGAAGATATGTGCCCTTGTGTGCACTGCATCGAGTGTTTTCATGTCAGAACTATACGGGGTACACACTGAACATGTTACGAAAGAAAAAACACTGTGAAGCCGACCTGCACGTTTAACGCGTGCATCGGAGGATAATGGAATTGCACACTGCACGTGATGAATCGCACCGCGATAGGAATTTGTTAAAGTAATGTAATTCATATAGAACTGTTCACACTGCATGCGATTGATAAAACTGAGTTGAAAAGTTTCAACTTTCATCGCGTGTCGCACGCGATATTTTCGTGGTGACCAATAATTGCGCTGTATCAAGTCACATGACTGGCAGGGCAGGATGGAGACAATAGCGTTGGATAAATATCACGTCGCGATAAAAGAAAATGTCGCGTGCAGTGTGGACACAAATCATCGCGCAATGAAAAAATGTCGCGGCGCGATAAACCGCGTGGACGGGCCTCCAACCTTGAAAATCTCGATTCCATCTGATTAGTATACAAGACAATCCAATTCCCAAACTGTCGTTCATACGATAGGACGGCGCAAAGTAGGTTAGATATATTATTACGCAATGATGTATGATGTCACAGGGGTAGAACATGATTTTATCAGTGCCAAGACTCTGCCACACTAGAAAGGTAACCCTGATATGGAAAGAAAGAAATCCACGGAACTATTCAAGAGATGGAGATGCAAGTGATTATTGACTTGAAGGAACAAACAACCCCTGGACTATTCACTCATGGAGGAATGAAAAGAATCAGTCATTACTGTGTAAACTCATCATGGCCGTTCATTCGGTTCTCTTTGTGCATCATAAGACCTAACAGGACGAGTTTGGATCTCAAAATGCTCTTTTTATCTATGCAAGTTTCGGAGCAATGAGTTAGCACTTGCATAGAACTGTCTGCCTGTGTTTTCAGCATCCTCCACGATATCCAAAGATGACAATGCTCGAATAATTTCGTGAAAAGTCACAATTACATATTTCCTCTCAACTTGGGGCATGATTCAGAAACAGAAACCCCAAGTGCCCAGTGATTTCATCACTCCATACTTGTGAGTGACTCCCAAACTAGCAGAATCATAAACTCACGATCACCCCTCGTTTACACCAAAATAGTAGACCTCAATCACCTCATGTACAGCACATAAGTAAGCTCAGTACACACTAAATTTTGTATAGATTTGGTTAAGCATTCTGGACTTGTTCGTCATGTTCACGGAGATTTCAGATTCCAAATGACCTCAGATTACCTCAGACCTGAATCCATGGGAGCATACGTACCAATTTCTAGCTTGCCTTAATACCATGTTTTCATAGTCTCCAAGAAATGGTCAACCAAATGAATGATAGGCTTCAAGTATTTCACCAAGGGAAAGTTCACGCCATGTTTGACTCGACTCCGAAACTACATGATTCATGTATACTCATCATGTGTTTACTAGCCAAAATGTTCCTATCCCACCCCCAGCCAAGACTTAGCCAAGGCTTAGTGATTCTCTGACTCCTGTGACTTCTGATGGCCCCAACAATAGGGTTCATGTACTTAATTCTATCGGGAACGCACGACACAATAGGGTTATCGTAATTGCCTGCTCAGGCCGAGCATCCCAAACTTATGGTGATAACCATTTTTTCCAACTCTGTTGACCTAAGATGACATCTGAGCTGACCCCCAAAACAACATGGATCACGTACTCATCATGAGGAACACACATGTCGGGTTAGAGCTTACCCATCCAATTGGCGTCAAGATATCGTGTTAACAAGCCAAAACATGGATTTTTTTCTCACAATTCCCTATTTTCTCCTAACAATAACCCCTGTTTACACTAAGAACAGTAGGGGTCCTCATCTCTCCCTAGCAAAGCTGCGAACCAGATTTGATTAGGGGTCACATATATACACACATACGTCCAGGAGTACATACATACCTTCGACTTGGTCGAGGAATCAAGAAGCGAGTTCGGGGGGAGTAGGCCTACACTTCCTGGGGTGATTTGCTAGAATCACCACATACACAATTCGTCATCATCTTCTCTGGAATCAGTGCCCTAAAAAGTATTGTTTCACTCCAAGCAAATGCACTGTGGATCGCACAATGGCGATCCGTGTCCTCACTAGGCCGATGCTGGAGATTGGTAAGGGATGTCTTGTAGCCTACTTCGAATTTTGCAAAGTTGTTCACTCTGTGTGAAGAGAGACTATTTATCTGGGTAATTCTTGATCAGCGCAGTGCGCCAATGTATCGAGTGCTGTAAGTGTCTTTTGCTGTAATATTATGTTTTCATAGTTTCCAAGAAATGGTCAACCAAATGAATGATAGGCCACGTTTGACTCGACTCCGTAACAACAGGTTTCATGTATACTTATCATGTGTTTACTAGCCAAAATGTTCCTATCCCCCCCCAAAAAAAAAACCCAAGAGGCTTGGTGATTCTCTGACTCCGTTGACTCCTGGTGGCCTCAACAATGGGGTTCCAGTACCTAATTCTATCAGGAACGCACGACACAATAGGGTTATCGTAATTGCCTGCTCAGGCCAAGCATACCAAACTTATGGTGATAACCATTTTGTCTAACTCTGTTGACCTAAGATGACATCTGAGTTGACCCCCAAAACAATATGGATCACGTACTCATCATGAGGAACACACATGTCGGGTTAGAGCTTACCCATCCAATTGGCGTCGAGATATAGTGTTAACAAGACAAAACATGGATTTTTTTTACAATTCTCTATTTTCTCCAAAAAATAACCCCTGTATACACTAAAAACTTTAGGGGTCCTCTACTTTTCATAACAAAGCTACAAACCAAATTTGATTAGGGGTTGAGTTAACGTGTTAACAAGCCAGGCGTCACCCATATACACACACGTCCATGAGTACATAGATACCTTCGACCTAGTCAAGGAATCAGTGGGGGGAGGGTACACTTCTATCGGTATTTGATGACAGAATCCGTAATCATCTTCACTGGAATTTAAAAGGCCTGCTTTTACTCCGTGCACACCCACTGTGTCCTATCTGGGCGGTTGCTGGAGATAAGTAGGGGATTTCTTGTAGCCTACTTTGAATTCGCAAGGTTTTTTACTTGCACACTAGCCCCTACCCTTTCAACACCTGTATGGACTGGATGATGGAGTCGGGTCTCCTGAACTCGACTATCGCGGATAATATGGATTTGCTTGTCGAGTTAAGGGAATCCCCCGGAAATGCCCTTTGAACACTGTATCATGAGGCTAGTCCGTTGGGATATCACGTGGCATGGATTAGGATAACGAAAATCCAATCACTTGGTGACACTCTGCATATCGCCGTTGGGTCAGGTGTCGGGCTAGAGCGTTGATGTCACAGTATCGTTCGTTTACCGTTGCAGTGTCATCAGCAGCACTGCTCATTCCGAGGTCAGTAGACGCCTCGGGCGGTCATACGAGTTGATGGATAGTGACGGGTGACAATCACGATATCTGAGCTGATGCACCAATCTCTGTGTCTTCCATTCTTGCTGTATTATAATGAGGCATGAACGTTAACTCTCTGGATGAGGCGGTGAATGGATTCATTTATGACTATCTCACTCAGCCCTATTCATGTATACCGTTGGCACGACAGTATACTTAGGGCGACGGGATGGTGAGAGTCAGTTGCCCGAATCGTGATCGTAAACTGCCCTTTTTTAGCATGAGACGCGCCCTCCAGCGGAGAATCAGTGAGTGGGGGTGGTCAGGCTCAGGTCCGATCGCTTTCTCGGTGGAGGCCGGGTTTGTTGGACGCTAAAATTGATGGCTCTTCATCGCTAAGATTTCGACTTGGCCAAAATCGTAGGTGTCACTGGTTCGTTTGTTTATCGTGGCAGTTAAGTGTCACTAGTCGCACTGTTCATAGCGAGCCTGAGGTAAGTAGACGCCATGAGCTGGCATGCATTAGCATGAAGTCAATGGATAATGGCCTTTGTCGGTAACGATATCTGAGCTAAAGAACCAAGCTCCGTGTCTCCAGCTCAATTGTGATGCCAGACTTGATATAGTCCAGTGAGGCATGGACGTTAACTATCGGGTTGAGGCGAGGATCAGATTCCATCCTTGATACCGCACTCCGCCCCATCTTTGGATACTACTGGCACGATCGCGTGTTCAACATCAGGCTAGTTACAAAGCGGGTGTGGAACAGTTGCCAAATTCGTGATCGTAAACTGCGCCTCCTTAGGTATGTAGCGCCTTACAGCAGAGGATCCCATCTCCCGTGCCCTGTCGGCACTGAAATCGGTGGGTTGGCGCAGCTGCGCAGGTACATCGGGACGTTGTGGGAATGGGCCAGGATCAGGATCAGGCCTGATAGCTCGCTCGTAGCATGCCGGTGGTGTTGGTCGTTCTTGGTGGATGTAACTAGGTACGATTCAGGCATGTGCTCCCATGAATGAGTGAATTGGTGAGTGAAACCTACAGGAATACGCTCTGAAGATGATGGGTTTCTCCTTTCTGTTCAAAATAAATCACTCCATCATCAACGATGCATCATCAAGTGATGGAAAGTATCTCAAGAGCTATGTTTGTATTAACATGAAGTGCCGTATACTATTCTCATTATTATTCGTTTGCCATCACGTCCGTTCCAGTGTCTAAAACATGCATTGGGTGAATATAAAAACGAATGATACCTATACCATTAATGGCTCCCGTTCCGCTACGATCAATAGTCTTGAATTTGATTGTAATGAAACAGTCCACCATGATATATATATATATATATATATATATATATAGGACGTAAGATCAAAGTTACTCTCTGTAAAGGAGGCTAGAACTTGGAATAGAAGTCAGACCGTTCCAGATCATGGCAACTGAGTTCGTCCTTCATGAAACAAGACTAGGACTAAACCAGTCTAACCATGAGACTTTTACCTAATTATTCAGCGTTCAGCAAATGGGTCCTTTCGGTGCCAGGTTTATTGACTGGCGATACCAAGAATGACCAGTACCACATCAACGAAACCACCGTACCAACCAGACCTTCCACTGCCAGCATAGCGAATGAATAACAATAGGAGTCACTGACGTCAAAAACAGCACCTGATAGGAGAGAAAAGAACACGGAGATGTAAGACTACAAGGGGAATACTGCTACTTTGTGCTGCGATGATAATATGGATAGTACATTACTACTGTGATAGCGTATCTCACAACGCAAGGGTATTCGAGTAGAGTGCGGGTATACCGTATACGCCTATAGACTGACTTCATTTCCGAAAGCATCCATTTCACATACCTGACGGTATTGGGACCCAAAATCCAAAAGGCTCAGGGATTCCTGAATGCAATGACTTATGATAGCCTCAACGATGAAGATCGTGTACTTTTCATGTTTACCACAACACAATGGGGTTGTAATTGCCTGCTCAGAATGAATATTGATTTTTCACAATTTCCTAATTTTGATAAAAAAATGACACCCGGTCTACACCAAAAATAATATTGTTCCTATACTCTCCATAACAAAGCTTCATACCATATTTCAACCTGATCGGACCGAGAATCCTGGACTTTTGCTGTTAACAAGATTCTCAGACTTCCAACTCTGTTGATCCCACTCGACCTCTGACCAGACCCTAAATCAATAGGGATTATGTACTCCTCCTGAGGAACACACATACTAGCATAAGTATGAGCTCGATCCATCCAAGTGGGGTCGAGTTATCGTGTTAACAAGCCAAGCGTCACATAAACCCGCACATCCACACACATACACCCACATACACTGTCATGACTGCATAGATTCCTTCGACTTTGGGCGTGATCCTGGTGTAATGACCGGGAGAAGGAACTGTCGTGTGGGCATCACTGGCACCATCGCCTGAATATTCCTCGCTTTCTCATATCAATGAAAGCTAGGACCGGAGCTATGGGCGAATTTGGTTTAGGTGGTGAATGGAAGGCCTTCCGCAATTTCTACATTCTCTAGTAACTACAACCAGAAGCCTATACCCGCCGATTTTATCTGAGAGTATGAAGCTAGAACTCCACTGGTGCGAATCCGGATGCGGTATCATTTTGGGAATCACACTTTTGCAAAACCATATTATTTGTCAGAAGGAATAAACCTGATGATAAAATGGGAAAACAACAACGGATATAGCATGGATATTCCAAAAAATCCCAAGTAAATCATTCCTGGAAAATAATGAATCTTCCCTGACCGCTGCAAAGTCAGCTTATCCGATTACCAGCGGCTGACCACCAGTGTTGTAGTCGAGACCAGCTCATCCGAGACCGAGACCGAGACCAGCAAGGTCCGAGACCGAGACCAAGACCGAGACCGAACATACAAATTGCATAGGAAAATGGAAGATAGCGTTCAGCCTTAGGAAATCAACTCTCCATACACTGCACCTATTCATTGGAGTCTGTATTAGATGTAGAATACCACAGTGAATTTAGACGAGGGTGGCATTCATATCTCACAGTTTGTGAAACCCGAGAAACCTGAGTTGTCCTGCTACTGTATATTGTTGGTGCACGTGTACAACATTGGCCAGACCTCGGTTAACTAGTCTATGCAATATATCACTGGGTGAGTGGATGTACAGCCCCCCTTCAGTTGTTCAGTGAGGCTTATTGCAACCTACCATAATACTGTCACACATCAGCGACTACATCCACCACTAATGGACCAGCAGTGCCATTATCACAAAGACTACATGCCTTGGCATCCCACCCAGAACATGTCACAACCAGACCGTTCCCGGTATCCAGTACATCTAGCGGATGAGATTGGTTTCCATCCACCACTAAAGGACCAGCAATACCATTATTACAAAGACTACATGCCTTGGCATCCCACCCAGGACCTGTCACAACTAGGCATCGATGATGAGTTCGGCTATTCAGGGTGTTTACCTCGACAGGGTACGCAAATACAAGCAACGAATGGGCGGATCCGAGAGCAAAATATCAAAATGGTGTCCTCTGATCACGGCAACACTCCATTACCAGTATCGGTGGACACCTCATCCCAACAGTCATCGCGGGGTACATTGCAGAATCGTGATGTTTTGGAGGACAGTAAAACCAACGAGCTTCAACATCCATCTGTTCATCCCGCTAATGACATACGTCCGCAACAAAAACAGGGCATCGCCGAAAAGGTCAAATCTCCTGCAAGTGTATCATATCAACAGACCTCACGAGGTTTATTGCCGAATGTAGTTATTTCGAACGACAACGAATTCGCCAGGTTACAATCGCCGTTCGTTGATCATGTTAACATGACACATCAGATGTTACATGAGGAAGTGCAACCTGCAACGAAGGTGTCTGGATTGAATGCAATGCCGTTGAATGTTGGGGCAAAGAGTAGCATGAGAGGACGAAAGATAGAAGTCACCGAACAGCTGACATCAAAAACCAACAAACCGTCAAAACGTGTCCGATTTGACCTGGGAAAGAACCAAACAAAGATTATAGAGAGATACCAAATGGGAGGAAATTATGCAGCACATACGCAGGGCAGGAATGTATCGAAGCCACCTCGTGTTGCCACTCTGAATGATAACAGCAAACAGACTGGTATTCAAGATATCGCCAATATCATGGAAGACATAAAAGATGAGGTCTTGTCCCTCCGAAAGACAGACGTCTCCTCCAGCAAATATCCCCCGAGCTGGTCTCAAAAAGGTTGTCGAAAGAAGAACGGAGGAGGCAACAAAGGCCCAGAGGAGAACGTTTTCCATTGCGGTGACATTGTGATCGCGCGGGTAGACATAGAGGACGAAAACGCGAATTTGAAAGAAGAATATGGGGCAAATAAAACAAGAGACGGTGACATACGAACTGCCAAGAACAGTATATGTGTTGCTAAACCCCTAAAAGACATCGGGAAAGGAACCGTTAAACAGCCGCATGGGAAACCCGGAAGTAGGCCTACACCTCCTTCCAACGGTACAGCGTCGATCAATATGGCAGCGCTGAAGAAGAAATTCCTTGACAGGTGCCGGAAAGCGAAGACGATTCAGGGAAGCAAGGATATCTTAGGTGTCCAAACCAAGGTGCAAGCTCCAGTCAAGATGCCGCGGGGAAATACTGGAAGAACACCTCCTTCTAATGGTACAGTGTCGATTGATTTGGCAGCGCAGAAGGAAAAGTTCTTAGCAAGGTGCAGAAGAGCGAGGACTATCCAGGGAAGCAAAGACATTCTAGGTGGTGGAACCGAAGAGCAAGCTTCAGTCAAGCATCAGCGGGGAAATATTGGTAGTACATCTCCTTCGGACGGTACAGTGTCTATTGACTTGGCAGCGCAGAAGAAAAAGTTCTTAGCAAGGTGCAGAAGACCGAGGACGATCAAGGGAAGCACGGACATTTTAGGTGTTCAAACCGGGGAGCAAGCTTCAGTCAAGCATCAGTGGGGAAATACTAGTAGTACATCTCCTTCGAACGGTACAGTTTCGATTGATTTGGCAGCGCAGAAGAAAAAGTTCTCAGCAAGGTGCAGAAGAGCGAGGATGATCCAGGGGAGCAAGGACATTTTAGGTGTTCAAATCGAAGAGCAAGCTCCAGTCAAGCATCAGCGGGGAAATACTGGTAGTACATCTCCTTCGTGCGGTACAGTGTCGATTGATTTGGCAGCGCAGAAGAAGAAATTCCTCGCAAAGTGCCGGGAACCGAGGACGATTCAGGGAAGCACGGACATTATAGGTGTTCAAACCAAAGAGCGAGTTTTCGCCAATCATTCGCGGGGAAATACTGAAAGTACATCTACTTCGGACGGTACAGTATCGGTTAATTTGGCAGCGCTGAAGAAAAAGTACCTCGCAAGGTGCCAAAAGGCGAGGACAATTCGGGAAAGCAAGAACATTTTAGGTGTCCAAACCAATGAGCAAGCTCCAGTCAAGCATGTTAGGCGAGACAACAGCAGAATGATTCATGACGTCAGAAATACAAGCATCGTCATTGAAGATTGTTTAGTTCCGACTGAATATGTTGTCGATGAGCGGCGGGAACTCCAAAGTGATGGTTTTCACGGGAACCGAGTTGAAAAACGCATTGATGTGGATCACTCACGTGAAAACCAAATAAAATATCCACTCGCGCTCGCACCTACCAGAGAAAACCTGGTTGCTACTAGCTCCGGAAACATGCAATGTAGGAAAGAGGTCGATAACAGTCATCGAGTCTCGGAATCGGAAGATGACGGAGTGAACGGGCACCGAAAAGGTTGGACTAAATCTCTAAAATCGATCCCGGTGAATACGAAGTCCAAGAAATACAATCTCAAAGAGAGGGTGGAAAGTCAGACATGTGTTGACGTCAGCGAGGTGTACGACAAACGCAGCGGGGGCATGCGGTTTATTCAGAACACCAATGAAGTCAGGAGACGTAGTAGCCATAGCAACGGCAGAACATCGAACGAAAAACCCGCAGACTATATCTCGCGCTTCACGGCCGCTGCGGATTTTTGGAACCAGGAACCACCGCGCAAGCGCAGACCCCGCATTGAAGCTTCGACCAATGTGAGAAGTTGTCGCGCCGTTGGCGGGAGGAGGGCTAGAGCGCCCCCAAAATCACGGGATGTGATACTGTGTGGCCTCTCCGTGTGCTTCGCTGTGGTCATTGCTGTTTTCGCGATGGTGATTTGCTCTCTCTAAAAACTGGGCTGTTCTGATCGAGTCACATCGAACATTAGGATATTCTTCGAATACGTTCAACAAACACTGACTGGATATGTAATCAAACAACGAGACAATCACCAGGGTATAACTGATTACCTGGGCATGTGGTCCAGAGTGAAATAAATTGGAAAAATGAAACACATGACCAATTTTCTCTGAAATGTGTAAGCTGTGAGGTTCCAGTTCTCATATAGCGCGTTATCACGGTTTAACAGCAGTCTCGAAGCGCTTCACAGATATAACCCCTGATCATTAGTAGGCTAACATCGTCAAACCACAGCCACATCGTATGATAGTGTGTGTGTCAGGCACGGAGTAGCTGACATACTGGCGGATTCCCTGCCTCCTCTTCGCGATGGATGCCCAGAGCCCAATTCCTGCTCACGGGATCACAATCACTTAACAAGTTAACCCAACCGACAGACGTGTATGAGTGCAGCTTTTACCTTCAATCACTCCACAAC
>JAUOBX010040218.1:3170-13804 GCA_032360705.1 Eupentacta quinquesemita
CCTCCGAACGATATCGCTGCTATAGAGATGATAGTTTTCTGGTATAACTGTTTGTACACCCCCTCTCCTACCCCACACACCGCCTAATTTGATGATGAGTGACTTTTATCAAATGCCTGGGAAATGCACCAATATTTTCCGCACGTTTTCTGTTCCAGCCCGACTCGACCTACACATCAGCCCTCCCCTCCTCGGATAAGGGTACAGTTAGGTAGATTTATGTAACAATTTAGTTTTGTTCAATGTTTGTATCATTTTTGTGTATTAATACTTACTTTAATACGCTATGTGCGCAGTAGTTCATATATTTATATAGGCGTAAACAGTATTCAGTCCACTTTAGGAACGGCAGGAAGTAATCTATCGACTATAAATCAAAGATCACGATGTTAGCTCCTCGGCATCAAACAATATCACTACTTTAATGCACAATTCTCCAAATCGTGCAGACGGAAGCGCGAGTCAACGTCGGAAACTATATTTATAATGAACTGCCAGGTATATATAATCCTCATGGAATTCTCAAAATCTAAGATGCCATCTATTTGGTTTCGGAAAATTTTCTCTGTGCTTTCTGCAATGAATTAAACGTGAAATGCCAGCTCCCGTTATCTCTCGGACCCAGTGTCTCTTTACTCTCGGCGTCGACCGGTCGTCATGCAGTTATTACTGCCCTAATTAAACAGTTGTCGTAGTGCAACTCGGATTGTTCGCGCCCCACGCATACTCTCCCAAGCCCTGGCTCCCCTATTACAAAACGTAACTCGCTACGCTGCTGATTCGCATCGAGGAAATTACTCGACTTCACGAGATTTCGCGATGCCGTAAAGAAGTGCACCAGTGGCCGCAACACCTCCTAATACAATTGCCGCAGGGCCGGTAGTAACTGCCCCAGCTACATAGACTGCCCCGGCCACCGCTGTACTTGCGCCGATGGTAGTTACACCGCCGATACCCACCCCTTTTGTTGTGTTTTGACGATCATCTTTTATTTGTTGATTCTTTCCCTCCAGTCCTCGAAAACGGGTTCTAATTTTTGCTTTGAACCTCTTCAATGCATTCGTTTGCAGCTCGCAATTCCAGACATTGTCAGATTTGAAAACCCCTTCAAGCTCTTCGATCATGTTTTCCTTTTGCTGAGTTAAGTCAGGGACCGGTAGTGTATTTCCAAGCTTTATAATTCGTTCAATAATTCTGCTATGATGTTTTTCTGTAATTATATTTAGTGCATATTCATTTGTTTTCACTTCAAGAGTGTTGAACTCTATGTCAATGTCACTTTTGATTTCTTTCCTCTGTCTTTCCTTTTCGTTTACGTTTCCGTCAAGGCTCCAGAGGAAATCATTTGAATTGATTGTCTTTTTGATTCGTATTGTTACTTTTGTTTTCTCCGACATGAATACATTCTTTGTGCATGGAAATATATTTGAAAGGGAAATCGAGGCATTGCTTAAAATGTTGCGACATTGCTCCTTCAGCCCACTCACAACATAGTTGTTATTACATTCGTGAATAGACTTTAGGTGTTCGTTAATGGAAGCTTTCCATTTTTTTTCTCGTTTTTTTGTAGCGTGTATCTCTTTGCTGTTTCCACTTGTCTGCAAGTCTTTGACTTCCTTCTCCAAAATATCATTCATTTTCTTTTTGTATTCCAAGAAACGTTCGTGTTTAATAGGGATAGCAGACATTGCAGAGTTTGCAATTTCAGCAAACTCCTTTTCAGCATCAGCTGAAACTTTCCTCGAAGTGCTTTGGTAGAGTGAAACGAACGAAGAATGCATATGCATTTGTAACTCATATCGACACGCATCAGCCCCCCAAAAGGAGCATGTGCTTGTATTGAACTCATTTAAGAGTCGATCTTGTAGGGTTCTGTGTCCTTCCGACATAGACCTAATTGATGATTTATCCAATTCATCACACCCATCATCAAATTTGACTTTAGTTTCATGAGCCTTTGTTCGGCAATATTTACCAGATTCGGCTTTATTTGTCTCTTCCCACTGGTCGATTGTTTTTTCAATTATTTTATACGCTTCAGTGTCTAATTCGTATTTTCTTTCATCACCCACAAATCGCATGTTTTCATCAACGAGTTTTGACAATTTTTTTCTCAGTTTCTTAACCTGAATCTTTGCGTTCTCGATAGTGCATGGTAATTCGATTCTGTCGAGTGCCTCAGTCAATTCACACTTAATCTTATCCAGAAGCCTTCTAATCCTTGAAGAAATGGCTGCATCCCAAGCAGTCTCCAGTGGTAACTTGTTGGCTTCTGAGTTTATGTTGCTTACGTAAGCCTGTAGACAATCAGCCAAAGCATTCCCTGTCATGAGTGTATCTTTGAACACTTTTACTTTTGCCTTATTCATTATCCCTCTAACAAGATTTTTCATTTGCGATTTGAAGTCAGGGTCAACTTTGTTTTGATAAGTTGGATTTTCCAGATTAGAGCAAACCGTACTGTTAGTAGAGGGTGGTGGTACAGCTGTAGCCTCAAACGATCCAAAAATGTTGTTGATAGCCTCCTTTATACTATTGATTCCATCTTGTTGTTGATTCAATCCTTTGTTTGGTTTCAATACTCCTCCCTTCAGAAATTCTGTCCAGGTGGGATACACATCGTCTAGTTCTATTGTAACATTTCGAAGTACCCAGTGAAACGAGGGAGCATATTGTGCAATATCCATTTTTTCGTCTGAGAGAATCAATTTGCCAATCTCTCCGATAGCCTGGAGCTTTCGAAGATCAGTATTAGCTGGAAACGTGGGAGAGTTATAAATAATGTATGAACTCAATAGGAAAATTACCGCGAAAATCTTTGTGTCCCAGTTTAGGGTATTACCTTTGTCTGTAGTTAATATGGCATCACATCCTCCTGCGTCTAAGAGTATTGTAACAGGGGCACTTTCCTTCGTTCCTTTTGCCTCCCTGACGACAGCAATCCAAATGCCGGTTGTCTTTGAGACTTGAGCATGGCCGACTTCAAACCTGGCTCCTCCTATTTGTGACAGGAGGAATGATTTACCTGATCTTGCAGGACCACACACGCTGATTACAACTACATCCCTGTCTCCAATCTGATGTAAAAGATCCAATCCCTTGTCACAGATCTTGAGGTCACCTCTGGACTCCTCTGCCTTCAAAGTACCACTCTTTTCATCCCAGTTGCTCGGGACACACAGCGGTACGGCTGTAGCTATAATAAACGGAGATAATATTATACGGTATTTTCGAGGGGCGTTACATCGTCTCAAAACAATTTATGACGTCATCATAATTTGAGCCGTTATTCTGTTCACGTGACCTGTATGTGCCATCAGGTTACAGTTGATCGACACACATAAGACATTCATGGGAACACATGCCTGGAAGGCATCTCGCCGCATCCAACCGTCGCTTCCAAGCCGCTTCGTGGAACGGGGTGGCCTAATTATATCACCACTTCGGGGATATAATGGGTTCACCTTCGCCGTGTCCGCCGCGTCCGTCGCGTCCGCCGCGTCCGCGTCCGCCGCGTCCGCCGCGTCCGCCGGAGGATTTTCGCGTTAGCGCAGTAACTCTCTAACGCTCCTTCCGATTGATTCCAAACTTGGTACACATGTTCGACCCATGGACATCTCGGATGGATTCGAAAGTTGGCATTGCTGCATGACTGCTGCCCTCTATTTTGCCTGTTCTATGCGAAAATATCAAGTTCGTCCGATTTTCATGAAACTTGGTGGATGTGACTACAATTGGTCCCAAAAAATGGCAGTAATTTCAAGGTCATCGGAGGTCAAATTCGCGTAATTTATGCGGTTTTCCTAACTGACTCGGATTTGGATGAAACTTGGTGGATGTGGACTATAGTTGGTCCTGAACGACATGAAGGTCGTTTCAACGTCATCGTAGATCCAATTCGCGTATTTGAGATATGGCCTTCCCTTGGTTTCAGAAAACATGAAGGTCATTTTAAGGTGGCCAAATGTCAAGTTTGAATAATTGGTCTCTCACTGATTGCTCTAATGTGGGGATATTACATGTTGGCGGTTCACCCGCCGGCAGTTGTCTAGTTTTATGAACCCTATTGATTCGTATACATTCAACAGCCAGATATGTACAATATAATGTAGGGCCTGTGTGGGTAATAGTAATTGAAAAGACTTGAATGAGCAAGGATAATGCAAAAAACAGTAATTATATCCCTGGGACGCATTTCATCGTCTGGGGATATTATGGTTTTTGAGGTGAATTCTCTGCCTCGGCCGCCTCCAAAAACTTTAAGCTTTAGCGCAATAACTCTCTAACGCTTCGTCCGAATCATTCAAAACTTGATACACATATTTGCCCTAGTAAAATCTCGGAGGGGTTCGAAAGTGGGCGTTGCTACATGACTGCTGCCCTCTATTCTGCAGGTTCTGTGCAGCCAGAAACTTGAGTTGTTAGCACGATAACACTGATGCTCTGTCCAATTTGTTTGAAACTTGGTTAACATATCCGCCCTAGTAATATCTTGGATGGGTTTGGAAGTCAGTGTTGCTACATGACTGCTGCCCTCTATTTTAGGTTCATCTGATATACATGAAACTTGGTGGGTGTGGAAGTTAGTCCTGAAAACCATGACAACCATTTAAAGGTCACCGGAGGTCAAATTTGCATAATTTATGCGATTTTCCTAACTTTATTAGATTTGAACAAAATTTGGTGGATGTGGACTTTAGGTGGCCCCCAAAAACATGAAAGTCATTTCAAGGTCATCGGAGGTCAAATTTGCATAATATGTGCAATTTTCCTAACTTTGAAACTTTGTTGGTATGGATTTTAGAATGGTGCTGAACAGCATGAGGGTGATTCCATGGTCATCTCAGGTCAACCAGACATGGTTTGTGCAATTTTTCTAATCATAGAAAGTCAATATTCCTAAATATTCTGGAGATATTACACGTGGGCGGTTCACCGCCTGCACATGTCTAGTTATTATTGATAAGCAGATTGGATGATTATGTGATAGGGGAGTTAATGGGGGAAGACAATGATGATGTTACATAAATTAACATATTAAAATGCATGAACACAGGCAGGCAGGTCTACCTCAGTTAAATAAATTGTAATAAGATGGAGACGCTAGCCAACCAGACAGAATTATGTTGCCAGTGGAGTGTTACCATGGTTGAGTGAATCTGTGCACAACTCGGTGAACTCACTCGATCTATTGGGCAAGTGATGACTGAACATGATTCATGCAAAGAAGTCTCCTAGTTGGTTTATTATGGAATAGGTTGGCCCTAAATGCCTTCCTACCCAGGTCATTCCAGTCAGGTGGTACTGCATCCAGCTCAAATTTGATTTTGTTGAGCAGCTGTTTTACAGCATCTGGTATAAATTGTCAATCCTGTTATCACAGGTCTTATTACCTCCCATGTGTTTTGGGGTAAATTTTTTATTGGTCTACAAAGTTGAGTGGCATTTCATTATAGTCATTTTGGTCACCTATTCCCTGACTATGGAATATATATGTGGTGTTTGGATGTGCGGCTGTCTCTGCTTGTGCTTTTGATGTCTACAAATGTAATTTCCTATATTTCACCAACAGTAGAATAGCACGATTCTGTCGTCTGTGTATTATGCGCCCTCCTCTTCACATCACAAACTTTTGCTTTACCCCGTCTCATGTCCAGGTTAAGGACAGCTGATAATAGTGTATCATCCAGATTTACATAACTGCTTTTGGGCCCTGCATAGGTTTCATCATATGTCTGGCATTATATGGCAAGGGAAAGTATAGCAAAGATGTGATGGCCTCTTTATTAGGGAGCGAAATGAAAACATGATAACAACAACTTTAGGATGCTGCCATTATAAAATTTGGACTGAATGACTGGCTCAGTTTTAACAGCATTGGGCATCATACCAGGATATCTGGGTCAATGCCCCAGTTGGGCTATACTAAGGAAATGGAGCATGTTGCTTTCCCCTTCACATTAAAGGAACCACCATGGTGAAGAAATTGCAGCTGACATTGAGTGTAATGTACAGGTCTGTAAACCCATATTGTGCCTTGAATAGCTTTGATCCTCTGATGAGCAAGTATATCATAAAAATCCTCACCCATTTCCTCCCCCACCCACCATTCCCTCTATCTTGATCAACCTCTCAACATCATCGCTGCATCAATGTGAAGGGATTCTTGGTAATATCTTTCTTTGGTGTTATATAATTTTGCACATTAGCAGCAACATGCCTACAGTTTTAGCCCCTACTGATTCATCCGCTACTGCATTGATTGATTGATTGATTGAATTTATGCGGCGAGAAAAATCTCATACAAATGCATGTAGCAACAATATGGGATACCCATGGAAGTATTGGATACTCATTTCCAATGTGGTCCTATGAACAAACACAAACCAATACAATTATCGAGAGAAAAGCAGAAATACTTGAAGAAAAAAAAATCAAGAATAGGTAAGAAATAGTCAATTCGCTCTCACAACAAAACCAATGCTAATTATGGGTGGCAAGTCTGTTCTATTCCATAGATATATCATCCTTAACCTTTTTTTCGAACGAGGTAAAAGAATAACACAACTTGATACAGAGTGGAAGGGCATTCCAATTAATAACAGCAGTGTACAAAAAGCTGCATTTGCCAGAACTCCTGACTTGAGGCACAACACAAGATTTTATGCTGACTCTGGTGCTGTAAGAAGCATGTTCCTGGACCTCAATCACCCCTGTCTACAAATATTCTGAAGCTTCCTTGAAGATTATATTGAACATATGACCAAGTTTTAATTGTACTATTCGATAGTCAACCGGTAGTATTCCTACATGCTCAAATTGCTCATGTCCAAATTGCTCATGAGTTTTCGAAGTAGCATTAATCATGAATCGAAATTATGATCCTACTGACCTACAGTAAGCGTGAACGATAGGAACCTAAGTTTGCTCGAACGTGTAAAACTTGTTCAACAATACTCTCCCCTGGTCCAGGGTCACACCTAGGTATTTGACTGCTTCCTTCGTAACAATGTCATTCCCACAACACAATACTTTCGATGGTTCTGCTAGCTTCAAACGTGGGTTGGAACCAAAAAGAACAGATTCAGTTTTGCCAAGGTGTGAGCCTGTGAGGATAACTTATGCTATACCAACAATTCACTGACTGATTCAAGCTTGGTATATGACATCATGTATGTGGAATCTTCCATGGAATGATCAAAGGGCAAGTAAATTCTGTGCTGTGGGTTATTTGCCCAAGCCGCTTTTGATGTTTACATTTGTCTGTGACCTAACTATTTCAATTGTCTGCCTGTTATTGATTGGTTTATAGTCAATACTGCAATACTACTATGTACATTTGTGAGTTTTTATTCCATGAATCATGCCCTGTCGGTTGTATATATGGAACAGGAGTGCCAATGGCACAGTAGCTCACCTGGTATCTGATGAGAAACGACTGATTGAGCTAACATTAATGTCATAATGGCATTTGGGACTTTAGACCAACAAATCCTGGACATGTAAAGGTACAGAACTTATAAGAGCATCATTATGACCATGATTTCTAATGGAGGGTCCTAGGTCCCACTCTGGGCCATGAGCCAGAAATTTGCAAACACCCCTCCCCCTCTCAATGGCCCACAATCCAAGGACAACTAGACATTGACCTTCTATAATTAGATAAATCACATAAACCCTGTCAATTTGACCTCTGATGACCTTGGAATGACCATCATGTTGTTCAAAAGCCACTGTAGTCCACATCCACCAAGTTTCGTTCCAATTCGATGGAGTCGGGAAAATCGCATACATTATCAGGCAAGACCTCTGATGACCTTGAAACAACCTTCATGTTTTTCTGCATGAACTGTAGTCTACATCCACCAAGTTTCGTTCATATCCGACAAAGTTAGAAAAAATTGCATATATTACGCAAGTTTGACCTTTGGAGACCTCAGTGTGACTTGGGCCAAAAGTTCCTGACCACCTCGAAGGTATGGCTGTTAGACCATCATTATATCCCCACGAAGCGTTCCAGTATCTGGGGATATTATGGTTTTGGAGGTGTAGCTGCTGCCGTCTATGCCGCTGCCGGAAACTTTAGGCGTTAGCGCAGTAACTCTCCAATGCTTTGTCGGATTCATTCGGATCTTGGTACACATGTTTGCCCTAGTGAAAGCTTGGATGGGTTCGAAAGTGGGCATTGCTATGTGACTGCTGCCCTCTATTCTGCAGGTTCCATGCAGCCAGAAACTAGTTGTTAGCGCGATAACTCTCTAATGCTTTGTCCGATTCATTTGAAAATTGGTACATATGTTCGCCCTAGTATTTCCATAGCGCAATATTCAGTTAGTGACTGCTCCGAGGCACTTCACAACAGATTACTCTGAAGACAAACTAGGACTCGTGGAGAATCAGGTTGGTGGGCGCGATACACTTTGGCTGGGAACACAGAATAATTTGCGAGAGAGGCAATTCTTCCAGTAGAAGAAGTTATCTAGTAATTCTATCGAGTGGATGTTTAGCCGCGCTTTATTGCACCAAATTGTACCCGGAGCCGCCTGTTAATGTGGAATTTTCTAGAGGGGCCGGAGAGGTACCCGAGCCCACCACCCAAGACCAGATACAAAACTAGATATGTGCAGGCGGTAGACCGCCCACGTGTATATCCCCGTATTTATTATGGATAGGGACTTTCGATGATCAGAACAAGAATACAAGGATAGGTAGTGAGCCTTCTTCTGCCTCAAACCAAAAAAAAAAAATTTGTAACAATGTCAGACCTCAGCTCAGTTGTGGGTTGCCCTTGAAACTTATTCCAAAAACTAGCTGTACTTCCCAGCTTCAAAGAACAAGGAGGAAGATACTATATAAGTGAGGAGTTAGGACATCTAGGCCTAGAGGTGTAGGATTTGAATCCTTAGCAGGTTTCAAACAACCAAAGCCATACATAACTTCGTAAACTTGAACAGCGACAATGCAGCCAACAACAGCTTGGCTAGAGGTTTTCGATATCCAACAACCATCTAAAAAGGCATCGTCTAGTGCCCTTGTCCCTGATGAAGTCTGGCAAGGATGTTAGTAATAGTCTGCAGGGGCTGCAATCTGTGTTGGATCTTAGGACTAGTGGACTAGTTGGAAAGGGGTAGTCAACTCTGTTAGTGATATGGGGGGTTAGGGTCTAATGGGGAAGAGGATTTCGCATTTGAACCTTTAGCGCATTCTAAATACCCTACTCACTGCTCCCCCCTTCCACCAGTCTGATGGAGAAGGGGGATTTAACATTTTAAGCCATTCTTGCATTTGAAACCAATCCCTAACTCCCCCCAGTCATTCTCAACTTGTCTCTCCAATTATGTTTACACCACCAATTCAGGTGGTACATATTTAACTGAAGGCCACCCATTAGGCCTTGAGCAAACATGCACAAGCTGAAACTGTGTTGACAAATTGGTCACACTTATCTTGAGTGGACAGTCTCAGGGGAGAGCCATACAGCAAGTTTTGAATTAGAGCTATATTTGAAGATGCAAAGTTTACTGTATATGGGGCTATTTCCACAGTGAATATTTTGGTATTTTGGGCTATCACAGAGTTTTTTTTATCAGTACAGGAATTCCAAGTGAATTAAAATACTCATCTTTGAATGAATGATGCAAGTTTCATGAATGAGAGTTAAATCACACAATATTCAATATTGTTCTGGTACTATGAAAGTTAGTGCCCCCCGCGAATTGAACTTATGTGACACTGTCCGTCCTCCATGTTGTGCAATAAGGATGCAACGAACAAACTCATTCGAGGATAACCCCTTTTTTCCTGTATCAGAACCCAACCACTATGAGGTGTTTTCTGGAAAATAACAGCTGAAATATAGGTTAGGTCAGTATTTTTTTCGACAAGGTAAAAATTAACATTTCTGGATGAATATTAGTCCTCCAATAGTGACGTAATTAACAAAATCACATGAAACAATGCCTGTTCGACATTTGACGACCTTGAAATGAACCTCATGTTGTTCAGCACTAACTAAAGTCGATATCTACCAGGTTTCATTGGAATACAACGGATTTAGGGAGATCGCATATACTAAGCGGATTTGACATCCGATGACCTTGAAATTTGGGGGATCACCTATGTTCCACATCCACCAAATTTCGTTCGAATCCGACAAAGTTTGGGAAATCACATCAATTACGTGAAATACGGTGAATTTGACCTCTGATGACCTTGAATTTGGCGTCATGGTTTTTGGGACCAACTAATAACTATAGTCCACACCCATCAAGTCCGTGTAAATCGGATAAATTTGAGCTATATTCACCAAAAACGTGCAAAATAGAGGGCAGCAGACATGTAGTGAAGCCGAATTCCGAACGCATTCGAGATTTCACTGGGGCGGTCACGTGTACCAAGTTTCAAATGAATCGGACGAAGCGTAAAAGTGTTATCGCGCGAACAACTACATTTTTTGGCCGCAAAAACCTGCAAAATAGAGGGCATCAGTCATGTTTGCAATGCCCACTTTCGAACCCATCAAATATTGTGCAAGGGCGGACATGTGTACCAAATTTCGAATGAATCGGACAAAGCGTTAGAGAGTTATTGCGCGCACGCCTAAAGTTACCAGCTGCAGCAGCGGCGGCGGCGGG